>UELW01000356.1:513006-583699 GCA_900490495.1 Danionella dracula | reverse complement strand
TCCTCCCCCCCTCTCTCTCTTTCTCTCTGTAAAATGACTCATTTTAAAGAAGAAGCACAGAAATAAATAATATAAATATAGAGAGCATTAAATATAATATTAGAAAACTTTATAATGAACGAATGGGAAAGAAGGAGTCAAGTCGTTCGTAACGCGTGATCAGAAACGCTTCCGTCCCGTGATGTTTTAGAGCGTCCCAGATCGTGCTCATCTCGTCTCACACACTAAAAGTAGAGACTCATTTTCAGAAAAGTGACTTTAAGGGTGAGGTGAAGGTATTCAGATATAAACTCTCTGCACGCTGCGCTGCCTAACTGTTCCGCTAAAATCTCCGTTATAAATGCGCTTCCGGTTTGAGCTTTCAGATCGGAGTGTTGTGTTGAGACCGTGGGTTTGTTTTTTAAGACGTGATTACGGGTAGGCGTTAATTTAGTCAGATTTAAAGTCTACAGATCTATATCTCAAAAAAAATTTTGTATTAATTTTTCAATTAATTATGTTATTGTAAATATCAAAAACAAAATAACTAATATTATAAACATATTACTATTATTGTTGTTGTTATTAAAAATAATCCAAATAAATAATTATAGCAATAGTAATAACAAGAGTTGTTGTTATTTGTTGCATGAACAAAATGTGGCAATATTAACCACATTAAAATACAACTAATAACAATTTTGGTCGTTGCAATATTTTAATAAATACTAATACGATTAGAATTAGTTATCGAAAATGCACCTGACCATTTAATCATCTTTAATATTTTTATAAAGTTTTTTGTTCTGAAAAAAAAAAGTAAATTAATGACGTAATTATCCACATGGCTCAAAAGAGCCGAAACGCAGAATCGACTCTGATTCAAATCAGCCAGCGGGGAGCCTCGCTCGCGTGCACGCGCGCGGCGACGGAGGAGGGAGTGGTAACGGGAGCGTGTTTAGCTTTATCGATATATCCAGGAGGATATTTACCTCCGGTTTACACTCCTAGACCCCTCCCCGCTTTAATACAGGGTAAATAAACGCGAATCGATCCTGCACAAACACATTCTTCGATTACGCGAAGCCATCAGCATCCCACCTTCAGATGCGCGCGCAACACTCAAACGATGAGCTCCGCGATAATAATAGCTGTTTAAAAGCGCCATGTACATAAACACATGATCAATAACTGCAGAGAAACCCATCCAAGAACAGCACAGGCCACAAGTAGCACCAATCAGCCACAGACTCCGGGTTTCCAGGGATGCCTCCATCCAGATCCCCAAAACGCCACTCACCCGTCGCCCACCACCACGCATTTAATCGCCTGCATTTGCGAAGAGGCTGCTGGGTTCTGTTCTCCCGCGTGGATGAGTTTTAATGTGCCACCGCGCGCAGGTTAAAGGCGAAAAGTGAGAGATGTGTGAAGGAATACGGTCTCTGCCCTCTTTGCAGCGGCGGGTCTGACGAGCGGTGACGAATCTTTCCGGAAAAAGCCGAAAGAATTTAAAGGGACAGTAGCTTTTTTTCTTTCTCTCAGTTCATTAGTTTGAAACAAACTTGGCTGATGTAGGAAATACATTAGCTACTTTGTGAGGGTTTTTCTGCAGATTCTTGATTATAGTTTATCCTCTGTTGCTAGATTTAGGTTGCCATGTCCTCATCGGAAGCCTTGCTCTGAGAACTGACTCCAGATCAGGATCTTTGGAGTTGAGTCCGGCACCCCCGAGATAAAACAGACCCCAGGACGAGGAGTCGAAAGCCCAAGAGGTGAGCTGTACAGACTTTTGAATCCTTAAATTAATTTTATTTTTGTAAATTCAGGGTGCCTGAAAGGCGGTGTTTTGCCTCATCCACATTTCCTTGATGCATTTATTTTGTTAGTAACATCAATAGCTGTTGAATTATACAAAGTATGTACCTTAGTACTTCGAAATTACAAACTAATTTTTAGTAAAAGTTTTTGATCGGGTGGAAAAAGGATTTTTTTTTTCTTGGAATAATTCACAGATCTCTTATTGATCAAAAAAAAAAAAAGACTCACGATTGTGGTGTTTCTAAATAAGTTTTTGCTTTCATAACAATTTTTTTTCACCAGATATGAAAGTATTAAAAGTAAAGTTAAAAAATAAGTCACAAGAGCTCATATTTAGACCTCGGAATAGCACAAGCTTTCACCGTTAAATAATTACATTGTCAATTGTGTTTGATACAACTAATGTAAAACCTCATTGCAGCGGTTATGTTGTTTAAAAAACTGTGAATGTGTTAAAAAAACTTATGAAAAAAGTGAATATGTTTCACTGGGAAGTTGAGGATTTTATCATGTGATGAATTGGATTCTACTCACTTCTGGCCTCTAGTGGTCAGTCGATGAACTGCGTCGATTCCTTCTGAGTACATATTCAAGTTTTTTTTTTACATGAATTTGTTTAATTCAGTGTTTTTCGTGGGTTCTTGAAATGCTGTGTTTTGGCTCATTTGTGTATCCTCCTGCAGCTGAGCCACATTGCCTACTGTTTAGTAGTTCATTTATTTGATAAAGTTTAAATTATAGCATTAATTAGCCATTTTATTTGAAAGATTTTTACTTTTGTTAATTAAATCAAATGCACCAGAAATGTATCGAGTGTAACGTATAGTACATCTTAAAGTCTTTATTTCTATTTACTTCCGTAAAAGTGTTTGATGGGAGGGACCACTTATTAACTCATCTTTAATCTTAAACTGAGATCAGTGAACAAAAAAATAATGTTTGCTTTCAGAGGTAACTAGTATATGCTCATCTGAGTAGATTTTTCGCCAGATACATAAGGGGCGTGTAAAGCTTAAAAAAATAAGTCACAAGAGCTTATATTTAGACCTCGATATTAGGCCAGCGGTGCTCAGACGCGCGATAAATAATTACATGTCAATGTTTGATGTAACATAAACCAAAACTAATGGAAAAGCTCATTGCAGCTGTTATGATGTTTGAAATCAGGGATCAGTGAAATGCATCAAAAACCCTTGTGATTTTTTTTTTAAACATTAACACGTTTCTCTGTGAAGTTGAGGATTTTGTCATGTGGATGAAGGGTTTCTGCTCACTTCTGGCCTCTGGTGGTGCGTCGAGGAACTGCATCCATCCCTTCCTCGTACCCATTCAAAGTCTGCAGATTGTTTCGCACCGCGTTCTGCAGATCTTTCAGATATTCAACTCCTCGAGCTGTACGATTAAACACAAATTCAGATCTCGAGGATGGTACTAACAACCTTTATTACGATAAAAGCAGTAGAAAAAAAAACTTCATGTTCTGTGTTTAGAAGTGAGTTCCCTGATCAAATAATCTTCCAAAATATCTTTATTTGCAGAAAATGGCTTTAATCTTTCCCCCTGCGTTGGGCGAGCACACCGGAGCTCACTTCTGAGGACTGCAGCGGGAGCGAGGCGAGCTCTGGACGAAACTGAGGACGGCGTTCTGCAGGAACGTGGCTCTCTGTGCTTCGTCGTCCCTCATGCGCTGGATCTCGCTCTCTCGGATGCGGAGGCGGTCCTGCAGCGACGAAATCTCGCTGTCTTTATCCAGAAGAGCCTCGCGGTGAGTCGCACACAGCGCTGGAACACAGTCACACTCGTCTGTGAGGAAGTGGTGCTACGGTACCGCTAGATACTAAAAATAACAACTAGCTAAGTAACTTGATACTTTGTTCGTTAATTGAGTTAAAAAGTAATGAGTAATTGTTATTTTAATTACAGTGCAGCATGAAAAAATACTGCTCTGTTGATTTAGTTAAACAATTTGTATTTATTTGCATTCTAACGTAAGACACATTATGATCAATATACGCACAAAGCTGACTTAAAAAGAAAGAAAGCTTGAATGCGTGCCAGAGCAACACAGACTGAACATATCAAGGGGGTTGCTAAAATAAATAACACAAAGCAAATAAAATAACATATTGAAATGTTTGACCCTTAAAAGGTCCTTCACAAATATAAACCAATAACACAAAAATAATACCTAATTTAAAACCACAATTATTCACAGTATATGTGAAATATTATTATTATTAATATTATTAAATTAAATATAGTGTTTTTTGTCTAATAATACATTACTACTAGATTTAAGTTTGATATCAAATGCAAATAAAGGTATAAATAAGTACACTTCTTTTGAGTGAAGTGTCTTTTCAGATTTTCAGACAGATTTCTAATAAAAAAAATATAATTTTGTGAATAACTCGACATCTTTACATTCTACTACGAGATCTTGCCGTTCTGCTGCTGGTTTTTGACAGTTTGATATGGACTGGAACGTAACTCAAGCGAGGTGGCTGTACAATACTGAACCTTTTTCCATATTAAGAAATGTAGGGTCTCTGTGAACTGCTTATAAGATGCATTTCTAATTGCTGAAGTTCCATATAGCAATGCTTTACCTGCCAAAAAAGGTAAATTTTTTTTGCTTTACGTCTCTATTTTGAGCAATGTATGACGTGTAGTAATGCATCACACACGTGTAGAACATCAAGACCAACAAAAGAAGTCTTGGGATGAGTTTTAAAACTGGACTGGAAACCAGTTACTTTAAAGTATGAAGCCTATATTTTGTATTTAAAATGTAAAGAACTATTTCCAGAGATTTTACCCATTCATCTCCAAACTCAATTAGTATGATTTTATGGTATGTACAAAGTTAAATAGCATTGCTTTCTTGTCTATTATAAAGGGCGTGGCCATGGGGCCAAGGATTTTAAACAGGAAGTTATGAAAGCTCAGCCATACAAAGTCCGATCAGTCCCAAGCTGATCAGATTCTCATGCGAGTCCAAGTTTGAACACGCATAACAAGTCATTGCACCACCTAGATTTTGTTCTATATTGTTTAAAACATTTTTTTTTTATATTTAGCACAAAAACTAGGTGGCGCAACGATTGATTGTGTGTGTTGTAATATAAATGTGTTCACACTTGGACAGCAGCTTCGAGCAGATAGACAGAGCTCACATCTCACCGAGATGTTTTGATTCTTTAATCTCCACTTCGGTAAAATATTGTTTAAATCCACTTCGAAAAACAGTTTTTTTTTTTTCTCTCCCTTCGACTCGTCCCGATCAACACGCAACGAGAAGGACTAAAAAACACAAAGCAATGCACTAACTGAGTTTATATCTGGCTTAATACTCTAACGTTTTTAAATAAATATAATTCTGCTTCAAACCTAGGAATTGCCTGTTGCGGAGGCGCTGAGCACCTATTTGTCAATAAAGCATTCGTAGTGTCTGCACTAGTCAATATTGGCCAACTGCTAGCAAACCAAAACAGATTTTAACAAAAGACAGGTTGTTATTGATCTCATCATAAATCTTATATATATAACTTGCATACAACCGCTGTGGAAGCGCTGTCTCTAAACCGATCAATTTCACAGTGTGGGCTGATGACAATTCTAACTTCTAGATAGCTAGAACTCAGAAAGGATGGCTTTTAATTTATCACTAAAGTTTTACTTCATTATCCAGCATTTAACACGAAGCGTAAGCACAGACAGAGAGAGCAAGAACTTGCTCTGCTCCACTTCGCAGAGCATGAGCTCTGTGATTGGTTGATGTCTTGACCTTTAGAAAATTTGTAGAAAATATCAGCGGCTTGCATCGAGCGTCACAGAGTGGTCAGCGCTAGGTAATGTCAGCACGCAGGCTTGGTGCAGAAGTATAGATCAGGCTTTAGTTACTGCCCAACCCTGGTGCTGTGTTTTTAGATGAAGCAGTTTAGTTTTATATACATGTGATGCATCACCCACTGTCTCACTAAATGTTCACTTCTCAAAAGAAAATTTTGAAGTTGGCATTCTTTCCTTCTATATTCACAAAGCTCACAATCAGACCTCTGTTCTCTCTCTGAAGGGCAGCAATCATCTCTTTCAGGCTGCCTTGTGTGGCCTGCTCAGCCTGCAGGTGGCCCAGCTGCTCCTGAAGCTCCACACGGACCCGGGACACCTCAGCCAGCTTCTCCTGCTCCTTACCTGCCAGATCCTGAGCACAACATCTTCACAATCATTGAAGTAAGCAACACTCTGTAATCGAAGGAACAACGTAGATATCAAACTGAAAACGGATTCGTTGCAAAAATGTTGGAAAAGTGGTTCGTATGCCATTTTTTGGTTGACATTTTCAAAACTCTTGAAACTCACGCAGCTGAAAGAGCGTGTGCAGACTAGAAGAATCCTGGAGGTTTCATGTTCAGATCTCATCTAGAAGCGAAGATCTGGACCTATCACATGTAACTAGCTAAGCTCCACCTCCAGACTCCTATTGGTCAAAAGTAAAACGTTCATATCTCAGGTTCTGGAGCAGATATCAAACTGAAAATAGTATCGTTCCACTCGACTTAACTTCTCCTTTCAACTGAATGAGTTTTAAAGAATTCAAAATTTTGACCAAAAAATATAAAAACGTAAGTGGTAAGTATGATGTTTTTGCTCAAAATGTCGAGATTTTCAAAACTCTTGAAACTCACTCAGCTGAAAGAGCGTGTGCAGACTAGAAGAATCCTGGAGGTTTCATGTTCAGATCTCATCTAGAAGCGAAGATCTGGACCTATCACATGTAACTAGCTAAGCTCCACCTCCAGACTCCTATTGGTCAAAAGTAAAACGTTCATATCTCAGGTTCTGGAGCAGATATCAAACTGAAAATAGTATCGTTCCACTCGACTTAACTTCTCCTTTCAACTGAATGAGTTTTAAAGAATTCAAAATTTTGACCAAAAAATATAAAAACGTAAGTGGTAAGTATGATGTTTTTGCTCAAAATGTCGACATTTTCAAAATTCTTGAAACTCACTCAGCTGAAAGAGCGTGTGCAGACTAGAAGAATCCTGGAGGTTTCATGTTCAGATCTCATCTAGAAGCGAAGATCTGGACCTATCACATGTAACTAGCTAAGCTCCACCTCCAGACTCCTATTGGTCAAAAGTAAAACGTTCATATCTCAGGTTCTGGAGCAGATATCAAACTGAAAATAGTATCGTTCCACTCGACTTAACTTCTCCTTTCAACTGAATGAGTTTTAAAGAATTCAAAATTTTGACCAAAAAATATAAAAACGTAAGTGGTAAGTATGATGTTTTTGCTCAAAATGTCGACATTTTCAAAACTCTTGAAACTCACGCAGCTGAAAGAGCGTGTGCAGACTAGAAGAATCCTGGAGGTTTCATGTTCAGATCTCATTTAGAAGCAAAGATCTGGACCTATCACACGTAACTAGCTAAGCTCCACCCCCAGACTCCTATTGGTCAAAAGTAAAACGTTCATAACTCAGGTTCTGGAGCAGATATCAAACTGAAAATAGTATCGTTCCACTCGACTTAACTTCTCCTTTCAACTGAATGAGTTTTAAAGAATTCAATATTTTGACCAAAAATATAAAAACGTAAGTGGTAAGTATGATGTTTTTGCTCAAAATGTCGACATTTTCAAAATTCTTGAAACTCACGCAGCTGAAAGAGCGTGTGCAGACTAGAAGAATCCTGGAGGTTTCATGTTCAGATCTCATCTAGAAGCGAAGATCTGGACCTATCACACGTAACTAGCTAAGCTCCACCTCCAGACTCCTATTGGTCAAAAGTAAAACGTTCATATCTCAGGTTCTGGAGCAGATATCAAACTGAAAATAGTATCGTTCCACTCGACTTAACTTCTCCTTTCAACTGAATGAGTTTTAAAGAATTCAAAATTTTGACCAAAAAATATAAAAACATAAGTGGTAAGTATGATGTTTTTGCTCAAAATGTTGACATTTTCAAAATTCTTGAAACTCACGCAGCTGAAAGAGCGTGTGCAGACTAGAAGAATCCTGGAGGTTTCATGTTCAGATCTCATCTAGAAGCAGAGATCTAGAACTTTGTCTAAAATTAAGCCCCACCCCTAGACCTGCTTATCTGCTACAGAACCTGAGATATGAACGTTTTACTTTCGACAAATATCAAACTGAAAACTGTGTTGTTCTACTCGTCTCAACATCTCCTTTCAACTGAATGAGTTTTAAAACATTTAATATTTTGACCAAAGACGACATTCAACTCTTGAAACTCACGCAGCTGAAAGAGCGTGTGCAGACTAGAAGAATCCAGTAGGTTTTATGTTCAGATCTCATCTAGAAGCGAAGATCTAGAACTTTAACGTGGGCCCCACCCCCCCAGAACCGTATTGGTTGAAAGTAGAATATCTGTATCTCAAATTCTGGAGCAGATCTCAGACTGCAAACCACATCGTTCGACTCGACTCAACATCTCCTTTCAACTCAATGAGTTTTAAATAATTAGAAATTTTGACCAAAAAAAAAATGTCAGTGGTTATTATGTTGTTTTTAGTCAAAATATTAAAGATTTTAAAACTCTTCAAACTTAGGCAGTTGAAAGTGTGTGTGCAGACTAGAATAATCCATGAGTTTTCATGTTTAGATCTCATCTGGAAGCGAAGATCTATAACTTTATCTAAAATTAAGCCCCGCCCCTAGAACCTATAAATGTTTGTAGCGCAGGTTCTGGAACAGATATCAAACTGAAAACCATATTGTTCTGCTTGTCTCAACTTCTCCTTATAACTGAATGACTTTTTTTTATTTGAAATTGTGACGAGAAAATATAAAAATGTAAGTGGTTAGTTTGTTTTTGTTTTGTTTATTTATATTTTGACCAAAACACGACATTTAACTCTTGAAACTCAGACAGTTGAAAGAGCGTGTGCAGACTACAATAATCCAGTATCTTTCATGTTGATATCTCATCTAGAAGCGGAGATCTAGACCTCTGATGAGTAATTAATTTAAGCTCCGCCCCCAGAGCGCTATTGGTTGAAAATAAATAGTTCGAATCTCAGGTTCTAAAGCAGTTATTAAACTGAAAACCACATTGTTTTTCTAGTCTATACATCCCCTCTCAACTGAATGAGTTTCAAAGAATTTTATATTTTTACAAAAACAAACATAAGGGGTGAGTTTGTTGTTTTTGCTCAAATTGTTAATTTTTCACTCTTCAAACTTACGCAGTTGAACAAGCGTGTGCAGACTAGAATAATCCAATAGGTTCCATGTTCAGATTTCATATGGAAGTGGAGATCTGGACCTTTAACGTGTGACAAATTCAGGCCCAAATAATAAGTTTGACCCAAAAATATACAAACGTAAGTGGTTAGTTTGTTGTTTTAGGTCAAAATTTTAAAAACTCTTGAAACTCATGCAGTTGAAAGAGTGTGTGTACACTATCTTGTCTAGAAGTGGAGAGCTGGACTCTGGAATTTTAGGCCCCACGCCCCCAGACCCCTATTGGTTGAAAGTAGAACATTTGTATCTCAGGTTCTGGAGCAGATCTGAGAGTGAAAACCCACATTATTCTACTAGATCCTTTTACGTGTATTTTCGACAGGGCAGAAATGCAGACCTCCACTGTTTTAAATAATTATGTTATCATCTGAGAGCGTAACCGCTGGTGTTCTTCCAGAGCGCTGGCGTACCTGCTGGAGCTCCTGGACGTGTCTCCGGAGCCCGTCCAGCTCAACGCTCTGCTGACCCGCTCGTCCCTGCAGCTCCGCGATGCTCTGCTTCTGCTGCGTACAGTGGTTCTGAGACTCGTCCCGTGACTGACGGACGGTACGCAGCTTCTCCTCCAGACTGCTCACGTGGTGGCGCTGCCGAGCAAACACTCCACGTCATGTTGGAGCATTGAAATACAATAAATACTTCTTTCAGAATCCTGCTTTGGGTGCGTTTGCCCAAACGAAGGATGTTACTTCAGCAGCGCACCTCCTCCAGCCGCACCTGCGCTCGCACCCGCCCCAGCTCCTCCTCCGCTTGGGCGCGCTCCGTCACCAGAGCGGCTCGGGCCCGGCTCAGCTCCTGCAGGACACAGCCAGCAAGCCTCCGTTCAAGCGCGAAACTCATGATCTTTCTACAGTAACGAGCTGCTCATAATGAGAGAAAAGGTCAATATATGTACGAATAAAGACATTTTGTAAGTCTTTACATTTCCTTTAAGCATTATTTTAAATACATATGCATCAGTTTTGTGTTTAATTTCATAAATAATGTATATTTATAATGAGTTTACAAGATATGCATTACTTTATGTATATATTTAGCAGCATTTGAAATATATCAACATAATTTCCCACAATGTCTTGCATAATAATAAATATATTTTGATACAATTTATGATATTTGGTGTGTGTGTGTGTATATATATATATATATATATTTTTTTTTTAACAATGTATAGTATAAAATAATTCTTTGTACAATATTTTCTTAATGTACACAATAAATTGATATATTTTTGGTGTAGTACATTTTAAGTTTTATACAATATCTGTATTGGAATATTTTTCCTAGATATTCCATAAAATTAATGTTTAGCTGTAAATATTTATTTGTACAACTTTCAACATTTTCACATCATCTTTTTACATATCAATGTTATATTTGCAAAATAGAAAATATTTTTGTATGTTTATTTTAAGCATTGTTTACTTTATTTAATGCATAATTAAATATAATTTTAGTGTATTTTTATTCATTTATATAGTTTTTTTTGGTATTGCCAGGTTTGTATACTTCTTTTTTTCTCTTTATACAGTCGACCGAGATCTTCTTTGTGGTTATTTCTATGTGAACTCTTTTTCTTTTTGTCTGTGTCTCTTTCTTTCCACCTATGTCTGTCTCCTTTCTTTCCTTTCGTTTCATTTCTTTCTCTTCCTTCCTTCTTTCTGTCTGTCTCTCTCTCCCCTTTCTTTCTCTTCCTTCATTCTTTCTTTCTCTTCCTTCCTTCTTTCTGTCTGTCTCTCTCTCTCCTTTCTTTCTCTCCTCTTTCTTTCTCTTCCTTCATTCTTTCTTTCTCTTCCTTCATTCTTTCTTTGTCTGTCTGTTCTTTCTTTCAACTTTGTCTGTCTCTCCGTACTTTCTGTCTGACTCTCTCTCTCTTCTTTCTGTCTTTCTTCCTCTTCCTTCCTTCTTTCTGTCTGTCTCCTTTCTTTCTCTCCTTCTCTTTCTTTCTCTTCTTTCATTCATTCTTTCTTTGTCTGTCTCTTTCTCTTCCTTCATTCTTTCTCTCTGTCTGTCTGTCTCTCTCTCTCTCCTTTCTTTCTTTCTGTCTTTCTTTCTCTTCCTTCATTCTTTCTTTCTTTGTCTGTCTCTTTCTCTTCCTTCATTCTTTCTCTCTGTCTGTCTCTCTCTCTCCTTTCTTTCTCTTCCTTCATTCTTTCTTTGTCTGTCTCTGTCTCCGTTCTTTCTGTTTGTCTCTTTCTCTCCAGTCTTTCTTTCTTTCTTTTCTTTTTAAAGCCCTGACACTATCCCCATTTTAAAATGTTGTTAATATTTAAATGTAACTCTAAATGTAAAATGTAAAACTAAGTCACACTTCCCAGCACACGTCTGTCCTCAGTAAAACCTTTTGTAGCTCTTTTTGATGCACGTGGATTTGAACTCCTGTCTCAAGGCGAGCACTAAACTCAGGATCTCCAGAGAAAGCTTCTGAGGTACCTCCTCCTGCTGGATCCGCAGGCCCTCGAGCTTCAGGATGCGCTCCTGAAGACCACGCTCAGCGTCCTCCTGGTGCCGCGTCAGATGATCCACCTGGAACACGCCGGAGAAGATGCTTTAGTTCATATATCAGAAGAACCCGCAGCACAGGAGCCTCTTCCTCACCTCCTTGTGTCTCAGAGAGTCCATGTCCTCCAGAGCCTGCTTCGAGCGTCTCTTCTCCACATCTAAACGTTCTGCGGAGAGCAACAACTTCAGCCCAGCGCTCTCCAGCTCCAGGAGCGCTCTCACAGAGACGTTCAGTCAGGGTCCACCAGGTTACATTTTACTCAATTTCAATAAAAACGTACGAAACTAAGGAAACCAGAACAAACTGCAATTGAACAAAAATTTAATTAAAGTAGACAAAAAAACTATTTCAACTCAAATAATTTCAGTAAATGTACAACAACCTGAAAATAGTTACAATAAATGTAAAAGCGGAATATGAAATGGGGTAAATAAATTTAAGAAGCAACTGAATAAAGTAGGTTTAAACAAATATAAAAGTAAATCTAATAAAATGAAACAAAAAACAAATATAAATAAATTATTTTTTCCTTTTATTTAATAGTTTTAATCAAATTAAATTACAAAAAGAATTAGTCATAAAATGTAATAATTTAAGCTAAATTATTTTAATTTTAAAATTGTAATTTTTTTATTACATAATTCAGGTTAAATAATTTATTACTGTAAATTTACATCACATTAACATAATGAAAAGCTAATTTTTAATTCCTATAAAATTAGATGTAAATAAACAAAGATATCATTAAATACGATCAAACAAATCAGACAAAAAGTCATTTAAATTAACTAAAAGTCTGAATTTAAGCAAAGCTTACAAATCAATACAATGAAGATAATGTAAATAAAATAAAAAACAATTTAAATAAATTCTAATTTAGGTACAATTATAAATAAAATAAAACAAATTAGAACACAATTTCATGAAATTAATTAAAATGAGATGAATTTGATTAAAAGAATAAATAAATTAATTAACATAAATTTGTACGAAATTATTCGGATTTAATTGAAAAAACAAAAACCTACCAATACATAAAAAGACACTAATAAACATAGCATTCGTTTACACTAAAGAAAAACAGATGAGTTTAAGCAAAACTATTAATAAATATAATAAAGCAAGACTCAACAAACTGAATTTAAATGAAACAAAAGAAGATCAATTTAAGAAAAATGTATAAACATATAAACAACTCATTTAAATTAAATCAGAAACATAAAATAAATCAAAATAAATGCAATAAAAATGCATTACACAAATTAGAGCAAAATTAATTTATATTACATCAAATCAGACGAATTTAAACAAAAAAAGGAATCTAGTTAGAACTAAATTATGTTCAATCAACTAAATTAAAACGTATAAAACTGGACTAAACTGATAAAACACAGTGAACTCAAGTAAAACACAGTGAGTTTATGAATGAAGTAAAATGCAGCAGAGCGCTGGGAGCAGCTGCTCTCCGGTACCTTCGCTCTGGGCCAGCCGAAGCTTCAGCTCCGCCGCGGTGCTGGTGAGCTCCTGCTTCAGCTGGAAGACCTGCTCCTGCTGAGATCTGCTCCTGCGCTCGCTCTCCTCCAGCTGCCAGGGGACGCTCTCTCAGTGAACTCGTTTGTGATCCAATAAACCAAAAGGTGTGATCCGAACCTTGTTGTGTAGCTGCAGGTTCTTCTCTGTGAGGCTGTTCATGTCCTTCAGGAGCTTCGCTTCCCTCAGCGCCGCGTCCTGCTCACAAACACAGATTCGAGAGAACGGCAGCGGGCCGAGGTTTACCTGGAGCTCATACTTGAGTACAGAGTCCTCACTGAGAACATCAGAAGAAACCTTTTCCCTTAACGTGATGCTAGCAAGAATCATCATGTCCACCGCATTAATCATCAACGTGCAAACATGTAGGGCTGGAACGATTCCTCAAACGACTCGATTACAAAAATTAGTCGAGGCAAAATCCTCCTCCTCGAAGCCTCTTTTTATCCTTTTATGCTGTGGTCTGTCTGAATACTGCATTCTGATTGGCTGCGAGGTTAACCCAGGTAGTTTATTTATTTATTTATTTATTTGTACTTTCGTTGGTTTCTCTGCGGGGTGCATTTCGCAAGCCGGTGTTAAAAGTGGATGCGGTTCCACTACTTGCCATTGGTTGGCGCTCATGGGTATTAATGAGTCGTTCTTGAAAAGAATGAATCTGACTTTTTAGTAACAATTCTTTTCAAGAAGTTAATTGTTTTCTTTGCTGGGAGCGGATAGCACTGATAACAATCAGAACGCATCGATACGTATGTTTATTCGTGTTTTTTGCTCTATTTTTGTGTCTTAAAGGTTTGTGATTAGATCAGATTTTTCCCCGATATGAACGAAACAAATGAATCGTTCAAACGAATCGCTCAAATGAATCATTCTTTTCAGGGAACATGAGTCAAAAGAAGAAGCGCGACGTTGAACGAAACTTTCCATTACTCAGAGAACACGCCGGCGGTGTTATAACTTTTGAGGGCTTTGTGAAACAACTCTTGATGGTCGAACATCAACATTATTAATTACAATTTCACTAACATGATGCTACTATAAATTATCATATCAGTAGCATAAATTAGCATTGTGCAAATTAAAATATCCTTGCACGGTTCTAAGTGGTGTATGCTAGGATACGAGTACACCAGCGATGCGCGGGTTGACCCGGAATGACCATCCAAAAATATTTTTAATGATATTTGGGTCACGGTCGACTGGGTTGCTTGAAATAAAGGTGCTAATTAAGCCTTTGTCATTTTTATAGTACTAGACAAAATTTTCATTGGCCTACACTTTATTACACCGCGATCAAGCTCGCCTACGCACTTCAATCAGCTCCTCGAGCGCACTCGAGGCGTGAGCTTCTCCTGACGCGCGCAGAGACACGGCATCAGCAAACGTCCACTTAGCAAAAAAGTTTAATTAAAAAAAGTTTTAATCAGAAATCTGTGGTTCGACCTCAACCTGTGTGAGCCTATCAGGCACCACAGAGAACGGTTAATTCATGCCAGCTCAATCTGTTAATGAAAGGCTAATGCCAGGGTCATGTCGATTCTAATACTTGCTTAAGCATGTTAGCGCCATGCTATTTCATGCTGCTAGCAGGCTAATTAATGTTTTGGTGACCTAAATAATGTTAATCTCATAATAATTCATTGTTAATTCATGTTAGTGCCATGTTATTTCATGCTGCTAGCAGGCTAATTAATGTTTTGGTGACCTAAATAATGTTAATCTCATAATAATTCATTGTTAATTCATGTTAGCGCCATGCTATTTAATGCTGCTAGCAGGCTAATTAATGTTTTGGTGACCTAAATAATGTTAATCTCATAATAATTCATTGTTAATTCATGTTAGCACCATGCTATTTCATGCTGCTAGCAGGCTAATTAATGTTCTGGTGACCTAAATAATGTTAATCTCATAATAATTTATTGTTAATTCATGTTAGCGCCATGCTATTTCATGCTGCTAGCAGGCTAATTAATGTTTTGGTGACCTAAATAATGTTAATCTCATAATAATTCATTGTTAATTCATGTCAGCGCCATGCTATTTCATGCTGCTAGCAGGCTAATTAATGTTTTGGTGACCTAAATAATGTTAATCTCATAATAATTCATTGTTAATTCATGTTAGCACCATGCTATTTCATGCTGCTAGCAGGCTAATTAATGTTCTGGTGACCTAAATAATGTTAATCTCATAATAATTCATGTTAGCGCCATGCTATTTCATGCTGCTAGCAGGCTAATTAATGTTCTGGTGACCTAAATAATGTTAATCTCATAATAATTTATTGTTAATTCATGTTAGCGCCATGCTATTTCATGCTGCTAGCAGGCTAAGTAATGTTCTGGTGACCTAAATAATGTTAATCTCATAATAATTCATTGTTAATTCATGTTAGCGCCATGCTATTTCATGCTGCTAGCAGGCTAATTAATGTTCTGGTGACCTAAATAATGTTAATCTCATAATAATTCATTGTTAATTCATGTTAGCGCCATGCTATTTAATGCTGCTAGCAGGCTAATTAATGTTTTGGTGACCTAAATAATGTTAATCTCATAATAATTCATTGTTAATTCATGTTAGCACCATGCTATTTCATGCTGCTAGCAGGCTAATTAATGTTCTGGTGACCTAAATAATGTTAATCTCATAATAATTTATTGTTAATTCATGTTAGCGCCATGCTATTTCATGCTGCTAGCAGGCTAATTAATGTTTGGTGACCTAAATAATGTTAATCTCATAATAATTCATTGTTAATTCATGTTAGCGCCATGCTATTTCATGCTGCTAGCAGGCTAATTAATGTTTTGGTGACCTAAATAATGTTAATCTCATAATAATTCATTGTTAATTCATGTTAGCACCATGCTATTTCATGCTGCTAGCAGGCTAATTAATGTTCTGGTGACCTAAATAATGTTAATCTCATAATAATTCATGTTAGCGCCATGCTATTTCATGCTGCTAGCAGGCTAATTAATGTTCTGGTGACCTAAATAATGTTAATCTCATAATAATTTATTGTTAATTCATGTTAGCGCCATGCTATTTCATGCTGCTAGCAGGCTAAGTAATGTTCTGGTGACCTAAATAATGTTAATCTCATAATAATTCATTGTTAATTCATGTTAGCGCCATGCTATTTCATGCTGCTAGCAGGCTAATTAATGTTCTGGTGACCTAAATAATGTTAATCTCATAATAATTTATTGTTAATTCATGTTAGCACCATGCTATTTCATGCTGCTAGCAGGCTAATTAATGTTCTGGTGACCTAAATAATGTTAATCTCATAATAATTCATTGTTAATTCATGTTAGCGCCATGCTATTTCATGCTGCTAGCAGGCTAATTAATGTTCTGGTGACCTAAATAATGTTAATCTCATAATAATTTATTGTTAATTCATGTTAGCAACCATGCTATTTCATGCTGCTAGCAGGCTAATTAATGTTCTGGTGACCTAAATAATGTTAATCTCATAATAATTCATTGTTAATTCATGTTAGCACCATGCTATATCATGCTGCTGGTAGGCTAATTTATGTTTTGGTGACCTAAATAATGTTAATCTAATAATAATTCATTGTTAATTCATGTTAGCACCATGCTATTTCATGCTGCTAGCAGGCTAATTAATGTTCTGGTGACCTAAATAATGTTAATCTCATAATAATTCATTGTTAATTCATGTTAGCACCATGCTATTTCATGCTGCTGGTAGGCTAATTTATGTTTTGGTGACCTAAATAATGTTAATCTCATAATAATTCATTGTTAATTCATGTTAGCGCCATGCTATTTCATGCTGCTAGCAGGCTAATTAATGTTCTGGTGACCTAAATAATGTTAATCTCATAATAATTCATTGTTAATTCATGTTAGCACCATGCTATATCATGCTGCTGGTAGGCTAATTTATGTTTTGGTGACCTAAATAATGTTAATCTAATAATAATTCATTGTTAATTCATTGTTAGCACCATGCTATTTCATGCTGCTGGTAGGCTAATTTATGTTTTGGTGACCTAAATAATGTTAATCTCATAATAATTCATTGTTAATTCATGTTAGCACCATGCTATTTCATGCTGCTGGTAGGCTAATTTATGTTTTGGTGACCTAAATAATGTTAATCTAATAATAATTCATTGTTAATTCATTGTTAGCACCATGCTATTTCATGCTGCTAGCAGGCTAATTAATGTTCTGGTGACCTAAATAATGTTAATCTCATAATAATTCATTGTTAATTCATGTCAGCACCATGCTATATCATGCTGCTAGCAGGCTAATTTATGTTTTGGTGACCTAAATAATGTTAATCTAATAATAATTCATTGTTAATTCATGTTAGCACCATGCTATTTCATGCTGCTAGCAGGCTAATTAATGTTCTGGTGACCTAAATAATGTTAATCTCATAATAATTCATTGTTAATTCATGTTAGCACCATGCTATATCATGCTGCTGGTAGGCTAATTTATGTTTTGGTGACCTAAATAATGTTAATCTCATAATAATTCATTGTTAATTCATGTTAGCACCATGCTATTTCATGCTGCTAGCAGGCTAATTAATGTTCTGGTGACCTAAATAATGTTAATCTAATAATAATTCATTGTTAATTCATGTTAGCACCATGCTATTTCATGCTGCTGGCAGGCTAATTTATGTTTTGGTGACCTAAATAATGTTAATCTCATAATCATTCATTGTTTAATAAGTTCTTAATAATAAAAAAATAATGCAGATCAGGAAGCAGGTCGGGTACAATATTTTCTTAGTTTTTTTTTGTGCGTCCGAGTTGTGGACGGGTTTGTTGAAAACGTCGGTCGTGTGCTCCCTTCCCGCGCTGCTGTGTGCATTACTGACGAAACCCTCTGCAGAGGTGACGGCGCGCTCACCTCCTGCTCGGTCTGCCGCTCTCTGCCGTGCCGCTCCCGGAGCTCGTTCTTCTCCTGCTTCACTCGAGAGACGAGATGGTTCAGATCGAGAGCTTTCTGCTCCGCCAGAGCCAGAGCCGCCTCCATCAGCTGCAGCCTGACGCACACACACATACGCACACACACACACACACACACACACGAGCGCACACTTTACCTCGAGAACAGCGCCTCTCGAAGCATTGCGGCTGAGTTAAAGTCAGCTTACTTCGCTGTGAGAGAATTTACAGAAGATTTCTGTTCACTGAGAGCTTCATGTAACTGTCCCAGACGAGTGGAGGAGCTTCTGCAACAGATAAACTCATTTCAGTACCGCAAATATCATTATTCTGGCTTTTATCTTCATTCTCTTTAAGTGTATGTATATAAATAATTTGCATTGATATTGCTACTTATTGGTCCCAATATTCATTTCTAAAAATATATCTTATGAATTTATTCCCTTTCTGTTAATGTATTATTTAAGCATTTATACAAATATTGTATTTATGTACAAATGTATTCTTCTTTATCTACACGCTTGGATTTTTTTCCAGGAGTCACACATTTTTTATTACATTTATTTCTATATTTTCATTCTCGTGTTTACTTTGCCTAGTATTTATAAATATAAAGTGCTTTATATTTAATAAATAAGTATTCAAATATATATTTAATAAATATGTAAATACTTTATATTTATATTTAAGAATGTATGTATTTGTGGTTGTGTACAAATCTATTCTTCTCTATAAGTTAACATTTTTAATAGCACATTTATTTTGATTCATATTGCATTTTGATCTTCCAAAAACTTACTTTCAAGATTTCCAGCACTTTAAAATTAAATATGTAATTTTTATGTATTTCTATTTAACATTATTCATAAATATTTTATAGCAACAAAAAAAGTAAATTTTAAATTTATATTTGCATACATTTTGTCAATTATTTTTGCTTTAAATCAGACCTTTTCTCATCATAAGCATACTTTTCTATTTAAAAAAAGTTTTATTACAGATTTTTATATTTCTGTGTTTATACTGTTATATATATATTCATATAAATAATACGCATTTTACTATTTTATCTAGACATTGGTTAAATTAGGATCTAGAGTATTTTCACATATTTACTAAAGACATTTATATAATTATGCTATTCATGCTAATATTAATTGTGCTTTTAATTAAGCATTTAAAACGAAACACTACGTATTTAATCGACCATTAATGTATCTTTATTCTTTTTCTATTTACTCATGCAACTTTACATTTATATTATTTATTTGTATATGTAATTTAGGATTTTTTTTTGTTAATTTATGTGTTAATGCTTTTCATTTATAATCCAAATCTTTAAATAAAAGGTTTGATAAACATTTATTAAATTCTATACTTAAGTTTTTAGCCTAAATGTTTACAACTTTGATTAAAATATGTATTATTTTATTCAGTCATTTATACAATAATTTTATTTATGTACATATAAAACAAATTCTATACAATACAATACACCCACTTTGAAATGTGTATTTAATCAATTATATAATCTTAGTTAATTGAATTATATTATGTCAATATACTTTGTTGTTGAAGGAGGGACAGTTTTCTATTCGGAGATGTCTCTTGACGCACCTGCTGCTTCTCCCCATCTCGTCCTTCTGCCGATCGATGGTCTCCATCAGGCTGAGATACTGCAGCCAAGAGATGCTCCGTTAGAGAAAGGTTCCGAGAAACAGGGGCCTGCAGCACGAACGTAACTGAACTAACTCAGAATTACCGGATCTGTTTTGACTTAACAAAGCATTAACGTTTGAATCAGGTTTAATCGGCACCATGAAGAGCTCCACAACTCTCTCTGTGGAGTCAGGCTCTGATCCTGAAGCTCTGATTGGTTCACGGAGCGTGCATGTAAAAGACTGACGTTGGCACCGAATAACCAATGACGATAAACATGATCGAGCCAAATCGTTTTTTTTTCTCTGCGGAGGAGGAGCAAGAGATTAAAGATCGAAAATACAATGAGTATTTTATATTTTACATATATTTTTGTGTCGTAGTAACACTGTGGCCAAAGCCAGATGAGATTGTTGAGAGAAAATTGCTGATTTCGTGAAACGATGTATAAGAAGCTCATTCTGTTTAATGTAAAATTGAGTATCGTGCGTGAAGTGCATTTGATAACGATAGCATATTTTTTGCCGCATTAATTCTAATAGGTTTCATGTGTAATGTCATGTTAACGTATTTATGGTTTTATTACAATATAAATTAAATGCTTATTTATCTACAAATGTATGTTTAAATTTAAAAGGTCTATATAATTGTGTTTTCTTTTCTGGAAGATGTAACCCCAATGCAAAACGATCACAACAGCAGATAAAATAAGGTTTGGAGCAGGTTAGCTGTACAGTGAGGGAGGGACTTCTACGTGTCACAACTTGTACGTGCGAAGAAACTCGCAAATGTAAGATATTCCTTCTGCAGATAATCTGTATCTTTCATGCAAAATACGTGTCAGGAAACCCTTAGGGATTTTGTCAGTCCTGAAAAACTCGTCTCGAATTAAGTGAGCGTTTAACAATTGACTGGGAAGCAGGACTGGGAAGAAAATGTAGATTTAATGTTACAGATGCTAGCATTACATCACTTAAAAGTGCCTTTTTTTAACCACTGATTGGACAAACGTAACCTTGAACATAACCTAATCGAGAACAGAACCTGCCCTGGAGCAGCTGAGCTGTGTGGCGTAAGTTACCAGGGTGACAACGACTGATTCAATTCTATATAGTTTCATAGCACCCAAAACCCAGGATTGGTGCAAACTAATCCTAAACTTAGCTGGCTAACCAGTTAATCCGGCTTCGTGGTACAGGCCCCAGTAAACAGATGAGAATCTGAGGAGACAAATGTACCGGAGGAGCCTCACCTGACGACTCTTCTCCTCCTTCAGGAGCTGGATCTCTTTGCTGAGCACCTGAGTCCGGCTGCGGCTCTCTCGAAGACTCGACTGGCGCTCCACATTGTGAGTCATGGACTGTTCTGGAAAAATACCTTTATTAATCTCAGTGAAATAAACTCTTCGACAACTAGACTTTAAAGCACAGATGTTGTGTTGACATATTAACTTTTACCCATCAGCAAGACATTCAAATAAGTTAGTCAGACACCAAAATGATTAATCAATGATTAATTTTTTATTCATCAAGTCATTAGGATGATGAATCATCAAAACTTGAATCAGAATGTCAGCAGTATGAAATAGCATGGTGCTAACGTGAATTAACAATAAATTATTATGACATTAACATTATTTAGGTCACCAAAACATAAATTAGCCTGCCAGCAGCATGAAATAGCATGGCGCTAACATGAACTAACAATGAATTATTAGGAGATTAACATTATTTAAGTCACCAAAACATAAATTAGCCTGCTAGCAGCATGAAATAGCATGGTGCTAACATGCTTAAGCAAGTTTTAGAATTGACATGAGCCTGGCATTAGCATTTCATTAACTGATTGAGCTGGCATGAATTAATCAGATAGTAAGTAAATGTAAGTGTGTTTTGCCCTAGAAGTAAGCGTTTGTCACCAATGGCTCGGAGTGTGTCGCTGGGAATGTTGTTTCCGGCCATCTCGAGGCGCGTCAGGGTTCGGTTCTGCTGCATCGCCTGCAGCAGTGCGCGGCCGCCCAGCAGACCCATGTTATTCCACCTCAGATCTGCACAGAGCGAACCAGTCACATCATTTCAGGCAAAGCTATTCAAAACTAAAACACAGCATCTATATATTACCAGTGACTTTAAACATTACTACCATGCGTATATACTAGCATTTACAGTTTTTCACAATTGCTAAGACAGTTTTTTCAATACATTTAACAACTTTCCTAAACTCTTAACACAATTAGCACAACATTTGCCTAGGTAGGCTCTACAATTAACACATTTTTTGTTGCTTTGATACAAAACACATTCAGTTAACACAAATTTCAAATGCTTGAACTTCTTTTACACTCGAGCTCCACCAACACCAAAACTATGTCATTTTAAAGCCAATTTTTTTCTCAATATGTTATGATTGACTAAATGTTGCTGTCGGAAGAAAACATGTGTTAGTGTTTTGAAAACTGTATTATTTTATTTTGAAATCTAGTTTTGAAGTTTTGTTTACAATGGGGGGTTTTGAGAATGAAATGAACTGTTTTGCCGATTGTGTGTTTTAACTGATTCGGTGCGTTAAGAGTTAAGCAAACTTGTTAAATGTATTGCAAAAACTGTCTTAGCAATTGTGAAAAACTGTAATTGTAAAAACAAATAAAATGGTAAAAATTCTGAATCTGAATAATTACCTTTTTTTTACCTGCTTTACTTTAGGTTGCTATTCTTTGTTAATTATATTGATTGTATTACTTTCTTGTGTAATTGTATTTCATTGTGATAATATAAAAGACTTAGTCAATAATATTATTATTTTATTTTTATAAATGATATTCAAACAATTTAAAAACCAAAACCTTTTTTGTGTAACCAGTGTAAGATTTGCGTATAATATTTGTTTTGGCTCAATCATTGGTGTTTTGCAAAACTTTATTTTATCTAGAAAGCCACAGTTATCTTCTAGCTGTAGCTCTGCTTTGGCCTCTCTGAGCCGGCAGGAAAAAACTAAACCAGGATTCTGACTCTTCTTCTCAGAAAGATCTCTCAAACACTGAAAGAAACATCAACATTTTTCCTCATTACCGGCGTTTCTCTAAACCACGCACTGCTGGGTCTGTGGCTTACCCAGCTCCTGCAGAGTGGAGTTCCTCTTGAGCGCCGCACACAGCTCTGCCGCCCCCTGGTGGTTGATCTGGTTATTTCGCAGGTCGAGCTGAGAGAGAGAAGAGCTGGAAGCCACACCTTCACAGAACACCGAGAAGCCTTCCTCCCACATCCCCAGAGCGTTCCACTCCAGCACCAGCCTGCAAACACCACTCCATCCACTCAAGCCTTGTTCACACTCTCGGATCAGAAAATTCACATTAAAACTCTCAAACGCACGGCTTAGTGTACATCGGGAGCATGACTTACACACAAGGCACAGAAAGGCAATTTTAGGGTGTTTTCCCAGCTGACTTGTTTAGTTGGATTATATCAAACTAGAGTTCTGTTTTACTTTCAGTTCTATTCGTTATGGCAGGTGAGAAAGCAGCCACCAAACTCTATATCGCACCAAAACCTGACTAAAGAAGCGGTTCGAGAGCGGCTGGCTGAGGTGGTGTCGGCCCGGTTCCAAACGAACTCCAGTGCTGTTTGTTTGTTGTGATCAAACTAACTAATAACTGCTCCAAACTAAAACCAAATGAAAATGACATAAAAACGAATACAGACACCATACTCGTTGTGCCTGGCATTATGAGATCGCGTGCGTCTGTTTTTAAAGCAGCGGTCAAACACGGAGCAGTGAGGAGCTGCGTACTTTACAGAGATCTGCTCTGACAATCACGTTTCTTCTCAGTTTCCCAAACCCCTCAGGAGCACCGCAATTCTCCCAGAGTTCAGCCAGCAGCTCAGAGAAAGAGCTTTAATAGATCTGTGGTCAGTGTGTGTTACGGCAAAGAAACGCCATCAGCAGTCCGTTCATGATACACTGAATAAAAACATTACCTGCTACAACACATCTGCTAAACACTTAAGGTGAAGTGTTTATATTCTAGATACATTTAAACAAAAAGATGAAAGAAAATTATCTTGTTGGTTATACAGTATATATTTTCCAAAACTATTTGCGCCTGTTGTGTAACTCTTCTTCGCCTTTTCAAGTACACAAAACGAATCCGGGCGTCATACGCAACCTGTATGACATGTGTCACGAGATTAAGAAAAAGATGATCGAGCGTATGCTCCCAGTTAACCTATAGCGTTCGTTCCCCTGTTGTTTATTTCTGCGTGCAGATTCAATCTAACCAATCGAGAGAAGCAGTATAGGGACACACGTGTTCTGACCTATTTGACCAATGAGTGGCCCGTATGATGTCACATGGCTCTGTTTTCAGTCCCTTCATCTTGTGCAGAACAGAGCTTCTGGTGTGAGATGAACGAAGGTGATGTGTATCAGTTGTTTCTCTTGGTCCGCACCAAATTAAACGCGCTAGAGATGTGAAGACACCCTTATTTGTATAGCAAATACAGAGGAATACATGAAAAACGAACAACAAAACAGATTAGAGATCAAATTACGGGCAAATTAAGACATTAATCCAAGAAAAACAGAAGTTCATAAGTGCAGAGCTGAGTCCATGAACGCACATTTAAATAAATATATTTTTAGTCTAGACATTTGTAAATAAATGGAATTTTTATTTATCTGAAAGGCTTCACCTGCGCAGCACCTTGTTCCTCACTAGTAACTGACCCAAAGCTTCTGCTCCGGCTCCTCTCATGTTGTTCCCCTGAACCAAACAAAGCACACCTTCAGAATCTAGAGGAATGCACACAAGCAGTAACTGTTTTTTGCTGACCTTCAGATCTAAAACTTTGATCGAGCTGTTGGCGCAAAGAGCGTTCAGCAGCAGTTTGACTCCTGTGGATGGAAGAAGAACGCTGTGAGCGCAACTGAGGAGGAATCACATCGCAACATACGTAGATAGACTTGAGGCCTCTTCACATCTAACGAACTGAGATTCGCACGAGTCCACGGATGTCTTCTCTGGGGGTGCATTCCCCAAGCTAGTGTTAAAACGGATGCAGTGATACTCATTGCCATTGGTTGGTCGTTATTGTGTAATGTTATGTTGTTTGTGAAAGAACGAATTTGACTCTTTAGTAAAAGCACATTTCAAGGTGCAGGGTGGCAACAAACAAAATCACATTTCTTCAAGAAGTGCAAGAAAATATAATATTAAGGAAAATAAAAGCAAAAAAATGATAATGGAACAGAAATACCACAATATGAGGAACCACTAGCATGTTCCTAGCATGTATAGGAAGCCACCAAGGGGTTACTTCCTGCTTTCTTTCTTGAAGTGTGATAGGAAGTGACCGCTGGAGGCTGACTCCAAAACAGAGCAAGTTCTCATTCACTCCAATGTTAAAACTGATGTAAATGCTGGCTAACTACGCAAAATCCAACAGAGAAGCGAGAAAGCTCGTCTAAAATGTAAGAAGTAGATAAATAAAAAACAAAAATGTTATTCTTGTAAGTGAATTAGTTCTGCAGCGTTTTCTTACCTTCCTCACTGAGCATGCAGTCGCTGAGCAGGATCTCCGTGCAGAACGCGTCGTTGTGCAGGATTCGAGCCAGAACGCTGCAGGTGTCCACAGAGAGGCTCTGACCACTCAGATCCAGCCGTCCTGCTCTGGAGTCCTGAAGCTGAGCCAGAACGGACTCCTGGGGGTCCATTCCTCCCTCCTTACACAGCCTCTGGTACAACCTCCGGATGTCCTCCATCGCAGGCTCAGATCTAAAATGAGAACACAAAAGACCATTTTAAAGAGAGGAGTGCAGAAATATTTGCATTCCTACCCTTTTTTTTATTGTAGCAACTACTAAAACTAGTTACAAGAGCGTTTACCTCAAGGATTTGTTTTTTTTTTTTTTGTTTAATCCTGTGTATTCTTTTAAATTCAGAAAACAATTTAAGCCAATTATCATTTTTACATAATTTAATAACTTATGGGGAATTAAGCAATATAGTATTCGTTTTCTTAAAACGTAATTAAATTAAACAATACAACTCTGTGTAATAGATAGATTTTAACAGATTAATTGTTTATAAGGAGCTAATTCATAAGGCAAGCTGCAATTAGTTTAGAAAAATGCCATTACTGTGTTGTTTTCAATACAAGTTTGTGAGGTTTGTCGATGAAAATGTTGGTTATAGTGACTCTTATTGTGTTATTTAACAAACGAGAACGAATGAATTAAGTTCATTCATATAAATGTTAACAAGATTAACATTTACACCAATTAAAAATGTTTTCGGAGAGAGTTTTTAAACTCATATCCAGCTATACAACTAAGTGTTAAAAGGATCAAAATAAACTCTTTAAACGTTCGTGTGTTTGGGTGCACTAACAAACAAACGTGTTCGCCACAGACGAACAACTTTCCTCTTTTAAAGTCTTCCTGTTTGTTAACTTAAAAGTTTTGAGTGTATGTATATTTTACCTGTCGTTCAGAGTATATAATGCATTTTATTGACAAGCATACGCCACGTCGAGACTAGACTACATTAATATCTGTTTTGATAAAGCGGTTTGAAGTATCCAGGAAGTAGACATACTTCCGGTTTTAACGGAAGTGCTGAGAATCACGAAATTTAAAACAACTTAAATGTTGAAATTATTTAACATAAATGAAACATGTAATCTTGTTTATAGCACCCACTACATAACCAAATTTACTTTTTAATAAATACATAAATCCAAAATACGATTTTTGTTTGACCAACGGTCACTTTTTTCAGTTGGCCTGAACTGCACCTCAAGAGGCGCTGTTTCGTGAAACGATCTAATTTATATACAGTATTAACTTTCAAAAGCTAAGTTATTTAATAACAGCTTTTCTTCGTATTAATGACATTAATCCGTATCTGTAAAATACTGTCAGCTATTGTAAAGTTTTATTCGAAACAGGAGACAAAAAGCATCTTGAGTTCGACTGCAGCTAAGGTTTACAATTATATTCCTTCTTCTTTAAAAAAAAAAAAAGTGTGATTTTTGCAATTAACGAGTAACGCTGACAAAAGGTGATACGTTACATCGTAGAAAATGTGATTTAAATCTTGATCATTAAACGTATGCTAAATGTTAATTTGCTTTTGTGAAATTGCTTCCTTTCAACAAATGCAAATTAATTTGACATTTTTTTATTTTCACATAATCATATAGATTTAACGTCGTTTTCTGTCTCACAACATTTTTAAATCTATAATTAACCATTTTGTATGTGCGTCTGTCGTCTAGAATGATTTTTTTTAAACATAATGTTTATAGTTTTCACTATTTTTAAATATGTTTATATATGCCATTATTGGTACAGTTGTATGCTTTTTTTAGATCTTGTACCATAATCAAATTTGTTTATTTCAAGGTTGGAAACAACATTAATTGTATTTATTTAACAACTGTGCTCAGTAGAAATCTGTTGTTTGGGATATTGTCCTGGTAACTAATAGATGATCAATCTATGACCTGAGCCACAGTCTCCTTTTGAAGTCCCTGGGAAACAGAAGATAAACCACAGACTGGAATAGAGGTACATATTGAGAAATTTTGACTTTAATTGAGTTATATGTGTTTGTTGTGTTCTATTGAGGCAATTATTTGACTTGGTGAAATTTTATTTTCATATTCAGTTAAGTTAACCAATGTAAAAATCAATCAATGCTGTGAAGAAGTTATTGCAATCTTTGGTGACATTTTTAAGTGGTTTCTGGCTAATTGTTTTTGTTTACTTGTGAGATTTGTTATTTACTAAGGTATGGAGGGCTTGAGACAGAACAATGCATGGAAGGTCTATGAGGAGGAAACACCCAGCAGGACACACAAGTAAACTTTTTTTTCACAAATTAATGTGCATTGATATGCAAAGAACTAACTAAACATAAATTATTTAATACATAGTATTATGCTATTATGCTATTCTGGTTACAACTAAATCAGCAAGTGGACTTAACAGTGGCTGGTCTGGCAGGTCACGTCACCAGACAGGTACTGGACTGGTGGCAGGTCAGGTGACCAGACAGGTACTGGACTGGTGGCAGGTCAGGTGACCAGACAGGTACTGGACTGGTGGCAGGTCACGTCACCAGACAGGTACTGGACTGGTGGCAGGTCAGGTGACCAGACAGGTACTGGACTGATGGCAGGTCAGGTGACCAGACAGGTACTGGACTGGTGGCAGGTCACGTCACCAGACAGGTACTGGACTGGTGGCAGGTCACGTCACCAGACAGGTACTGGACTGATGGCAGGTCAGGTGACCAGACAGGTACTGGACTGATGGCAGGTCAGGTGACCAGACAGGTACTGGACTGGTGGCAGGTCACGTCACCAGACAGGTACTGGACTGGTGGCAGGTCACGTCACCAGACAGGTACTGGACTGATGGCAGGTCAGGTGACCAGACAGGTACTGGACTGATGGCAGGTCAGGTGACCAGACAGGTACTGGACTGGTGGCAGGTCAGGTGACCAGACAGGTACTGGACTGATGGCAGGTCAGGTGACCAGACAGGTACTGGACTGGTGGCAGGTCAGGTGACCAGACAGGTACTGGACTGGTGGCAGGTCAGGTGACCAGACAGGTACTGGACTGGTGGCAGGTCAGGTGACCAGACAGGTACTGGACTGATGGCAGGTCAGGTGACCAGACAGGTACTGGACTGGTGGCAGGTCAGGTGACCAGACAGGTACTGGACTGGTGGCAGGTCACGTCACCAGACAGGTACTGGACTGATGGCAGGTCAGGTGACCAGACAGGTACTGGACTGATGGCAGGTCAGGTGACCAGACAGGTACTGGACTGGTGGCAGGTCAGGTGACCAGACAGGTACTGGACTGATGGCAGGTCAGGTGACCAGACAGGTACTGGACTGGTGGCAGGTCAGGTGACCAGACAGGTACTGGACTGGTGGCAGGTCAGGTGACCAGACAGGTACTGGACTGATGGCAGGTCAGGTGACCAGACAGGTACTGGACTGATGGCAGGTCAGGTGACCAGACAGGTACTGGACTGGTGGCAGGTCAGGTGACCAGACAGGTACTGGACTGGTGGCAGGTCAGGTGACCAGACAGGTACTGGACTGATGGCAGGTCAGGTGACCAGACAGGTACTGGACTGGTGGCAGGTCAGGTGACCAGACAGGTACTGGACTGATGGCAGGTCACGTCACCAGACAGGTACTGGAATGATGGCAGGTCAGGTGACCAGACAGGTACTGGACTGATGGCAGGTCAGGTGACCAGACAGGTACTGGACTGGTGGCAGGTCAGGTGACCAGACAGGTACTGGACTGATGGCAGGTCAGGTGACCAGACAGGTACTGGACTGGTGGCAGGTCAGGTGACCAGACAGGTACTGGACTGATGGCAGGTCAGGTGACCAGACAGGTACTGGACTGGTGGCAGGTCAGGTGACCAGACAGGTACTGAACTGGTGGCAGGTCAGGTGACCAGACAGGTACTGGACTGGTGGCAGGTCAGGTGACCAGACAGGTACTGGACTGGTGGCAGGTCAGGTGACCAGACAGGTACTGGACTGGTGGCAGGTCAGGTGACCAGACAGGTACTGGACTGATGGCAGGTCAGGTGACCAGACAGGTACTGGACTGATGGCAGGTCAGGTGACCAGACAGGTACTGGACTGGTGGCAGGTCAGGTGACCAGACAGTAGTTAATCTTGCAGTTCACTTTACCCAACAAAGGCTGGTCTGGCATGGCATGTGAACAGACAGGTACTGGACTGGCAGAAGATCATGTGACGAGACAGTGATTGGTCTTGCATGGCATGTGACCAGACAGTGGCTGGATTGGCAGCAGGTCATGTGACTCGACAATGGCTGGTCTTGTAGGTCACATGACTCTGCAGTGGCAGTCTACGTGAACTGACAGTGGCCATTCTGGCAAGTTCAGTCGCCCAACTGTTGCCGTTCTGGTAAGTCATGTGGTCCAGCAACGGCCGATCTGACACGTCACATGACCCAGCAGTAACTGCTCTGGCAGGTTAGGTTACCCAGCAGTGGGCTGTCTAGCAGGTTAGTTGACCAGGCGGTGGCCTATCTGAAATGTCACGTGATCCAGCAGTGGCTGATTTGGCAGGTCACATCAGAGCTTGATTGACTAGACCAGGATTACAATAATTAACAGATGTGAAAAAGTGTTTTGAATAGCTTAGATTTTTAAGCAAATTGCCTTGAATCCACAGTCTTGTTGGCCAGAGCGTGGACATCCTGGACTCTCTTCAGTCGAGCCAGCTGATTCTTCTGATGGAGTCGTTTTTCAAGCCATGCCCGCAGAGAGCCGAGCCGCTCAGGGGAGCCAGACAATGCAAACAAGCCTCATCAAGCTCTTTGAGTTTTGATGAGTTCTTCTCAGTTTTGAAGGAAGTGACGGGTCTGGAATACCAGAGAAGAGACGTGGAGGAGCTCTTCAATGAGGCTTGTTGTCTGCTGTTCACTCATATTTGTTCATTTGATGAGATAATAAAAGTTCAGTGTTTGCTCTACCATTCAATAGTGGTGGCGTAGGCAGCACCCTTTCCATCGGACAGCCCGCCCCCTTTTGAAGTTAGTGTAAACCAAAAAATCAGACCCGCAGAATGTAAATTAAAACGTCAATAATAAATCATAAGTAATTATAGCATTTTTTGGAGAGTGTTCTAAAAGCTTAGGGCTCCTAAATAAAACTGATTAAACACACTTTCCATGCTTTTCTTACAAGTTGGAACCCAATTAGATATACTTTTGGTCCTTTAGCGCCACGTAGCAACTCAGAGTCGACTACGACAAGATAATAAAAGGTGTTTTGCTTCAGTAAGAGTCTTTGTATCCTATATTGAGCTTTCCAAAAGACCACTTAGCCAAGATGCTAAAGATTTGAATGTAAAACTCCATAGACTTATGCTAAAAATATTAGCACACGAAACATATATATGATGTTAATTTGGGAAATAAGAGTTTTTTACAGCCATGGGCTTATATAGAAATGATGATTTTTATATTGTTGGTTGATTGGGATTGTTTTAATTGTAAAAAAAAAAAAGTGTTAATGAAGTGAGAAACTTTTAGAATGATTTATTAAGTGACTCTTAAATACTTTTTTAAACAACAGGATAGATTCTTATATTATTATTCACTTTTCCTAGGTTTTAATGACCCTTGGTACAGTTTCAGATGATATGTTGGCTGAACTACTCTTTTTGGGGGGTGAAAATACGTTGAAGTTCAATGAAGAAATGAGCTAAATGTGTAGTGTTTTTGAAGAGAAATTGAACAAACATGTTTTGTTTAAAGCGTATTACGCTTTATCTCTCCTCTCATGCACAGATGGGCATCACTAGTGAGGATCACATCGAGTGGCAGATGTTCCACAACTTCATGAAGCATCATTTCAAGCACCTCGAAGAGTCCATGAAGACCTGCGAAACGCTGCACATCTCTCTTCCTGTCATTCGCAAGTGTACATTCAACAAGGTGCTCGCTTTCCAACTTGTGCTCACATTGGGACTCGTTGGGAAACCTTGTCTTTGTTCCCCTGGAAGTAAAACAGCATACGGTTGGGGGATCAATTATCAGCAATCATTAGATCCATTAAGGGACTAAAGTCTCTTACAGAACAAAAGTTAAAAAACATTTTTTTGTTCAATTCAGCTGTGGGGTACAAACAGTAAATTTTAAGTGTTAAAACCCAATTAAGCTAAGCCCAAACATACAAGCTTGCTTTAAAATTATGAAACTTATGAAATGAATGCACTAAACTCACGTCTCTCATCAGCAAGAGGCCATCGTGCGTGTCCTGGCATTGACTCACTCTCCACCGCTGCGATACGTCAGCATCAGTCAGAGAGGAACTCTTATCGTGTGGAGTCGACAACTTAGTAACCTAAAGCCCCTCGAGGTACAGAGCATGAGATAATTTCAGTGTATTCTGATATAAAACGACATTTAACAAAGTGAAGCACTTCCAAAATGTGTACTTCTGCACCTTCATATTGTCACACATAGTGCTTAAAAGAGAAGAAAAGAAGTTTGGCTGTTCTAAACAGAAATTCACATAACTTTGAATCTAACTTTTTAATAAATGAAAGCAAGAGTGTCCTTTATTATTCACAAAGTTGTGTATTAATATCTAATTTAAAGCAGTAAAGTAACACAACTCTCTCTCTCTCTCTCTCTCTCTCTCAATATACAGTGCAGAGCCAGATTATAGAATAGTAATATAAAAATATCAAATAATATTCTACAGTTAACTTTCTGAGAACTGGAAGTTGTGTTTATTGTAACTAAGCGGTAGTAAGTTTCAAACCTGTAACCCCAGGTGTTTAAAACACAGCTTCTTAATAAAACTAAAATCCTCTTCTCTCTCCTTGCAGGCGAGTGCTGGCCCCTGTACCAAACGAGAGCATCGGCAGAGGTTTCATGGTTGGACCACTGATGCTGTCTACATGCCGAACACTCATAAGATCGCCGTTGCAACACTGAACCGAGGAATCCATTTCTTTGACGTCTCCTCTGGATCTGGTTTTGGTTTTGAGCAGATTCATCTGTATGGTATGGTCAGCGAAGCCATCTGTTTCCTGTCCACGAACTGACTTCACTGCGTTTGTGAATGTTACAGAAAGAGTAGTTGGCTGGTTTGCACTGGTCTTTATGTCTTTGGTTTATGAGATCTAGCTGAGGTTGAGAATCGTATAGACATTGTATAGACCAGACAACAAAGCCATACAGCTAAAACCATTTTCAATAAGCTCCTGACCAACTAAAACCAGCTTAAAGCAGATGAGAAGAAGCTTAAAATCAACCACAGCCAGCTTAAACTAGCTCTAATCTACTAAAACCAGCTTAAAGCAGATGAGAAGAAGCTTAAAATCAATCACAGCCGGCTTAAACCAGCTCATAACCTACTAAAACCAGCTTAAAGTAGATGAGAAGAAGCCCAAAGTCAACCACAGCCAGCTTAAACTAGCTCTAACCTACTAAAACCAGCTGAAAGCAGATGAGAAGAAGCTTAAAATCAACCACAGCCAGCTTAAACTAGCTCTAATCTACTAAAACCAGCTTAAAGCAGATGAGAAGAAGCTTAAAATCAATCACAGCCGGCTTAAACCAGCTCATAACCTACTAAAACCAGCTGAAAGCAGATCAATAGCAGCTCAAAGCAGCCCACGGCCAATCAACTAAAAACAAATCAAGCTCATGAACAGCTTAAAACTATATCATACCAACTCAAGATAAGATAAGAGCATCTTAAAAAATCTTAAACTAGCTAATGACCAGCTTAAACTACCTAATAATCACATAAAAACCATCTTAAACAGACCAACCATAAACCTGCAGTGGTTTAAATAAAGTCTAAATAAAACATTTCAAACATGCTTAAACAAGACCATAATCTACTAAAAACCAGTCAAAACCAGCTAATTTCCAACTAAAACCTGCTTAAACTAGGCCATAATTAGCTAAAGACTAGTTTAAACCAGGCTAAAGTAACCCATAACCAGCCTGAACTAGATCTAGAACAACTAAAACCAACTCATGACGAGCTAACAACCGTTTAATCACAGCTAGCGAAAGACTATATTAAACCAGCTTTTTATTTAAGAATTTCTGAACCAGCCGAACCAGCTAAAACCAGCTCATAATCATCTAAATCTATCTTGAACCAAGTCAGGACCAGTTAAGGCAGCTTAAATCAGCCACATCTTAAAACAGCTAACAATGATAAAAATCATCTTTCCACCAGTTAAAAGAGTTGAAACTGAAATGAAAGTGTTTTATGGCTCGTTGTGGCGTAAACAAATCTGGGAGGTTTAGACTAATCGACGCCTGTGATGAATCTTGCTCAATTCTAGACGTTTCTCAGACGGTGCTATCGGTCCCCGGTATCGGGGGTCTTTTCGAGTACGAGTACTTTAGAAAGTGTGCTATCGAGGCCGATACCTGATACCGGTATCGGTGCATCCCTACTTAAAACAGTCACTTATTACAAAAATAATCTATCCTAGCCGTTTAAACCAGTTTATAACCAACTAAAGATCAGAAGAAACCAGCTAAAGCCTCTGAATAAATGAAAGATGCTCCATGTTTGATTCCAGGCTTGCGTCACTTCGCCACGTCTCTCTGTTACTGGTACGACTCAAAGGTAGGTGACTGGGAATCCTCTCCCCTCTGTTGTGCTGGTTTCTGGTTTGTGAGAGTCCGGTCTGCCTGAACCAGGCCCCGGGGAAGAAGAGCGTGCTGCTGTGGGGAGATGAGAAGGGCTCCGTGAACCTGCTCTGGTTTCTTCAGCCCTCCAAAGAGCTCTTCGAGACTCCTTTCACCAGCCAGACGGGGCCCGTCCGGGTCTTTCTGCCAGTGAGTGGGTTCATCTCCGCACTGCGCTGAATTCATGTTATATTTAATTACTACATGTTCATAAAATGTTTTTTTAACCCTGCACATATAACAAATATAGTTGTGATGTATATTTTTCATTTTGGTTTCATTTTTCATTTATTATTTGTTTCCTTTTTATATTTTTTTATATGTAATAAAATTACATTTTATTAGCAATTTATCTTAGTTAGTTATATCTTCATTTATTTTTACACAATCTTGTCATTTATTCATTTCATTTTTATATCTTTTTTTCTTTGTATTTTTATTAATTGTTTGAATTTTTTATTCATTTATTATTTAATTGTGTTTGCATTTTGTATTACATTTTTTTCATTCATTCATTCATCTTCATGTCGGCTTTATTCCCTTCGGGGTCGCCACAGCGGAATGAACCGCCATTACATTTTTTTATTTTATTTATTTATTCTTTATTTTGGTTTGTATTTTTATAAGCTTTTGAATATTTTAATTATTTATTATTTCATTGTGTTTGCACTTTGTATTTTACTTTTTATATTTTATTCATTCATTTTTTCATTTCGTTTTTTCTTTTATTTCTATATTGTATTGACTTATTATTTAATTTAGATAGTATTTGTTAAGTAATTGTTTTTATATTTTATTAAATTTTAATTACATTTGGTTTGTATTTTGTAATCCACTAATATATTACATTTGTCATATTTATTTGCAATTTTATTGTTTATGATTGTAAAATATTTTACATTATGTAGTCATTAATGTATTTTGATGTAATAATATTGATTTATATTTTTTTAAGTGTGTCATTTTGTTTTTACATTTTTAATCATTATTTTCATATAATCTGTTTAGTTGTTTGTAATAATAAAATGTTGTCCAACTTTCATTTGTATATATTATATATATTTTTGTATTTCTCCATTACAACTGATTCTTTAAATTGAATTCTAAGTCTTAGATTATTTTTAGATAAAAATTTTTAAAAATATTTTAATCTTATATTGAAATTGATAAAAAAAATTGAATAACTTTGACGAAGTAATTTGTATTATATTACATATATTTATTGATGTGAATAAAGTCGTGACACTGAGGTGCATCAAGCGTCTCTTTGAAGCCTTTAAGTTTCTTCGTAAAAAAAAACTAATTCAGAATAACAGATTGTCCTTGAATAGATTCCATCTAACTCCTCTTTATTAGCTAATAATGCTATAACCATTACAGTATTAACTGATACTAAACTAAAACCACTAATACGGTACTTTAGTGTGTTTCTGCCGACCCTGATAGGCTCCTCGGTGTCTCTCAAACAGGGTTTATCTGGACGCAGTGCACTGGTCTCGTATCAGAACATCCCTGGAGTCCACACCGGGCCGATCAACCGGATCCAGTACGAGCCCAGTGAAGAAGATGAAGATGAGGATGGTGGCATCATCGTTACAGCATCAGAGAGTTCAACAAGCTCTGTCGTCATCACAGATGTCCATCAGAAGAGAGATAAATACGTCTGGAGAATAGAGAAGGTGAGAAAATACTCCTCCTTCACTGCAGCCTGGATTTGGTGCGAGAAGATTCTTTTTTTTAATGTTACTTTATTTTTTATTTTTCATGAACAACTTAAAACTATCTTTTACCAACTCGGGTAAGATAAGAGCATCTTGAATAATCTTAAACTACCTAATAACCACATAAAACCATCTGAAACAGGCCACAGCCAGCTTAAACTGGCTCTAACCTACTAAAACCAGCTGAAAGCAGAGAAGAAGCCCAAAGTCAACCACAGCCAGCTTAAACTAGCTCTAACCTACTAAAACCAGCTGAAAGCAGATGAGAAGAAGCCCAAAGTCAACCACAGCCAGCTTAAACTAGCTCTAACCTACTAAAACCAGCTGAAAGCAGATGAGAAGAAGCCCAAAGTCAACCACAGCCAGCTTAAACTAGCTCTAACCTACTAAAACCAGCTGAAAGCAGATGAGAAGAAGCTTAAAATCAACCACAGCCAGCTTAAACTAGCTCTAACCTACTAAAACCAGCTGAAAGCAGATGAGAAGAAGCTTAAAATCAACCACAGCCAGCTTAAACTAGCTCTAACCTACTAAAACCAGCTGAAAGCAGACGAGAAGAAGCCCAAAGTCAACCACAGCCAGCTTAAACTAGCTCTAACCTACTAAAACCAGCTGAAAACAGATGAGAAGAAGCTTAAAATCAACCACAGCCAGCTTAAACTAGCTCTAACCTACTAAAACCAGCTGAAAGCAGACGAGAAGAAGCCCAAAGTCAACCACAGCCAGCTTAAACTAGCTCTAACCTACTAAAACCAGCTGAAAGCAGATGAGAAGAAGCCCAAAGTCAACCACAGCCAGCTTAAACTAGCTCTAACCTACTAAAACCAGCTGAAAGCAGATGAGAAGAAGCTTAAAATCAACCACAGCCAGCTTAAACTAGCTCTAACCTACTAAAACCAGCTTAAAGCAGATGAGAAGCTTAAAATCAACCACAGCCAGCTTAAACTAGCTCTAATCTACTAAAACCAGCTGAAAGCAGGCGAGAAGAAGCCCAAAGTCAACCACAGCCAGCTTAAACTAGCTCTAACCTAATAAAACCAGCTGAAAGCAGACGAGAAGAAGCCCAAAGTCAACCACAGCCAGCTTAAACTAGCTCTAACCTACTAAAACCAGCTGAAAGCAGATGAGAAGAAGCTTAAAATCAACCACAGCCAGCTTAAACTAGCTCTAACCTACTAAAACCAGCTTAAAGCAGATGAGAAGCTTAAAATCAACCACAGCCAGCTTAAACTAGCTCTAACCTACTAAAACCAGCTGAAAGCAGACGAGAAGAAGCCCAAAGTCAACCACAGCCAGCTTAAACTAGCTCTAACCTACTAAAACCAGCTGAAAGCAGACGAGAAGAAGCCCAAAGTCAACCACAGCCAGCTTAAACTAGCTCTAACCTACTAAAACCAGCTGAAAGCAGACGAGAAGAAGCCCAAAGTCAACCACAGCCAGCTTAAACTAGCTCTAACCTAATAAAACCAGCTGAAAGCAGACGAGAAGAAGCCCAAAGTCAACCACAGCCATCTTAAACTAGCTCTAACCTACTAAAACCAGCTGAAAGCAGATGAGAAGAAGCTTAAAATCAACCACAGCCAGCTTAAACTACCTCTAACCTACTAAAACCAGCTTAAAGCAGATGAGAAGCTTAAAATCAACCACAGCCAGCTTAAACTAGCTCTAACCTACTAAAACCAGCTTAAAGCAGATGAGAAGAAGCTTAAAATCAACCACAGCCGGCTTAAACCAGCTCATAACCTACTAAAACCAGCTTAAAGCAGATCTTAAAAAGCATCTTAAAAATCTTAAACTACCTAATGACCAGCTTAAACTACCTAATATTCACATAAAAAAACATCTTAAACAGGCTCACAATAAACCAGCAGCCTAAAGTCAAAATAAAACATGCTTAAACTAGACCATAACGCATTAAAACCAGTCAAAACCAGCTAATTTCCAACTAAAACCTGCTTAAACTAGACCATAATTAGCTAAAGACTAGTTTAAACCAGGCTAATGTAACCCATAACCAGCCTGAACTAGATCTAGAACAACTAAAACCAACTCATGACCAGCTAACAACCGTTTAATCACAGCTAGCGAAAGACTATATTAAACCAGCTTTTTATTTAAGAATTTCTGAACCAGCCGAACCAGCTAAAACCAACTCATAATCAACTAAATCTATCTTGAACCAGGTCAGTACCAGTTAAGGCAGCTTAAATCAGCCATATCTTAAAACAGCTAACAATGATATTCCATTTAAATGTGAATTAGATTTACTTGATACTTCTATATTTTTTATATTTATTAATACAAAAGTTTTACGAGGCGTCACAGTGGTGCAGTGGGTAGCACGGTCATCTCACAGCAAGAAGGTCGCTGGTTCTAGGCTTGGCTGGGTCGGATTGGTATCTCTGTGTGGAGTTCTCATGTTCTCCTCGTGATCGCGTGGGTTTTCTCCGGGTGCTCCGGTTTCCCCCACGAGTCCAAAGATATGCGGAATAAGTGAATAGAGTAAAAACGATTGCCCATAGTGTTAAAGTGTGAATCTTTCCCAGTGATGGGTTGCGGCTGGAAGGGCATCTGCTGCGTAAAACATATGCCAGAGAGTTGGCGGTTCATTCCGCTGTGGAGAACCCGAAAGGGAAGAAAGCCGACATGAAGATGAATGAATGAAGATGGAGTTTTACGAATTTAGATAAATATTGAGAGTCTCGCGTGTCGCCCCCTGCAGGGAGTGAAGTGCTTTGCCTTCAGCGTCGCTCTGGGTCTGCTGGTGACGGCTGGGTCGGGTCCGGCTGTGACTCTGTGGAACCGATTCGTTCCCGGCCGCCCCTCTGCCGTTCTGAGGGGTCACCAGAACTACCTGGTCTCGGTGCTGGACGTGGCCCTTCACCGGCCGCTGGCGAAGATCTTCAGCTACAGCAGTGACGCGGTTCGTTTAACTCACGCTCCTTAAAGTCCGCGGTGACAACTGTGCCCCGAGTTTCCAGAGCGAGATGGTACTTACAGAACAACGAGGCCACTGTAGTAGGCATTTAATTTTATTATTAGCCATATAACTTGATTTGAGGGGGGAAATGTGTAAAGGGGTATATAAGCTACAACTATAAAAAAGATATAGTGACTTTTACATAAAAGAGCTTTGAATAAAGTCACGTTACGCTGAATCACTTGTTATTGAAGATGTTTGATGGTTCGGCAGTCTAGCGATTTCATTTGCTGTTTGCTTTGTGATCAAGTGTAGAGAATGTTGGCATCCTCTCCTGATGAGGGATAATATTAGCTTGGTGCAGTATCTGATTGGTGGAGAATAATGCTACCTAGACTCTGAATCTCCTGTTATTGAAGATGTTTGATGGTTTGGCAGTCTAGCGATTTCATTTGCTGTTTGCTTTGTGATCAAGTGTAGAGAATGTTGGCATCCTCTCCTGATGAGGGATCATATTAGCTTGGTGCAGTATCTGATTGGTGGAGAATAATGCTACCTAGACTCAAACCTCTGCAGATGATCCAGAATTCTGCAGCTCGTCTTATCTTCAAGGAACCGAAACGAGCTCATGTTACTCCCCTCTTCATCACTCTTCATTGGCTCCCCATTGCAGCTCGGGTTAAATTCAAATCGCTAATGCTGGCGTACAAAACTATCTCCAGATCAGCCCCTGTCTACCTCCATGAGCTCATACACTCCTACATGCCCTCCAGAAGCCTGCGCTCAGAGAAGGAACAGCGACTCGTGATTCTGTCCCACAAGGGCAGAAGATCTCTCGGCAGAACCTTCTCTTTCACTGTCCCTGGTTGGTGGAACAAAGTTTCTGATGCAGTCAGGAAAGCAGCAACACTAACAGCTTTCAAAAAGCAACTGAAATCTCTTCTCTTCAGAGAACACCTACTATAAAAAAAAAAAAAACTACTACCTTCTTTTTTCCTCCTCTGTCTTTATCTTCTTCCTCACTGCTTTGGTTTTTTGATACAATTTCTATTGTGAGAAGTTGAGATCGACTTTGACGGTGTAACAAATTGCATATTGTCTCTCCATAATGTAAGTCGCTTTGGACAAAAGCGTCTGCCAAATGCTTAAATGTAAAATGTAAATGTAGACTCTGCATCTCCTGTTATTGAAGATGTTCGATGGTTCGGCAGTCCAGCGATTTAGTTTGATGTCTGCTTTGTGATTAAGTGTACATACTGCTTGCATCCTTTGCTGCTGAAGAATAAGATTAACTTGGTGCTGTAGCTAGTCTGCTGTGAATAATGTTACCTAGACTCTGAATCTCTTGTTATTGAAAATGCTCGATGGTTTGGCAGTCCAGTGTTTGAAGTTGGCGTTTCCTTTGTAATCAAGTGTACAGAATGTTTGCATACTTTGCAGCTAAAAAATAACATTAACTTGGTGCTGTAGCTAGTATGCTGTGAATATTGTTACCTAGACTCTGAATCCCTTGTTATTGAAAATGTTCGATGGTTCGGAAGTCCAGCGATTGAAATTGGTATTTGCTTTGTGATCAAATGTACAGAATGTTTGTGTCCTCTCTTGCAGAGGGATAACATCAGCTTGGTGCAGTACCTGGCCGGTGAAGAATAACGTTACTTAGACACTGAATCGCTTTTTGTTGGAGATATCCGATGGTCTGACAGTCCAACGGTTAAATTTAGTGCTTGTTTTGTGATCAAGACTACAGACTATTTACGTCTCGAGTCGGTCCTCCTAACCGAAATCCACTGCAGGCTTTCTAGTGAATCAGTCAATGAGGCTAAAGGCGCTAGTCTCTGACAGGGGAGGAGGAATGTCCATTTTTGGTGTGCACAAAATGCAACACTTTAATTTATTATAACTTGGCTGATGAGTCACTATGCTTCCTCATTTTTGAGAAAACAAATGCAAGTTCCTAATAGTGCAAAATCAATTTAAACACAGAAAATGCTATGATAGCATAACAGTTAGTACACTGACATATGGTGCAGCGTGGCATCCAGCAACAGGTGTTCGAATCCCGAATCTGGCCCCAGTCCTTTGCCGATCCTTCTTCCCAGATCTCTCTCCCAAATATTCTTCCTGTCTCGTCTCTGAACTGCCCTATCTCATAAAGGTGTTAAAAAGCCCCCAAAATATCTTAAAACGCACTTTGCAAATGTTCACAAAAATTCTGCACAAAAGCGGAGTGACGGTGTATGGTTCTGAAACACATTGCTTTAGATCGTTGTAGACGAGCGGTTAAAAAAGATCTCCATCCTCTTCAGGTGCTGAACATCTGGGACATAGCATCCCACCAGTGCATCAAGACCGTGAGCCTGAAATTCCCTAACATGCACGCGGGCTTTTCTCCAGAGCAGGGTAGCTTTCCTCTGCTCCTCAGCTTGACCTCTGACCCCGCGGTCCTGGTGACCTGTCGAGAGTACCTGGCCATGCTGAAGATGCAGCTGAGCAAAGCCGAGCTCCGGAGGTCTGAGGTGTTCACCTGCGCCCTCTACAGTGCTCTCTTCCAGCAGGTTAATGAGCGTGTGCGGAAACCATCTAATTGCTGGTGTTCTCCATAAAGGTGTGGTTTTATGGAGAATTGTGCTTGTTCTAGGTGATCACGGCGGGTGCTGACTCCACGCTGACAATGTGGGATGTGAAGACGGGGATCAAGAGGATAGAGATAAGGAACGCGCACGGCGAGGAGGAGATCTCCAGCTTGGCTTTAGGTGTGCCGCAGCGCACGCTGATCTCTGGAGCGGTCAATGGCACCATCAAGGCAAGCGTGCTGATGTTAGTCTCCAGTAAATGATGAGCGATATCAGGAAATGATGAAAATATCAGCGTCATCGAAGCATCCCCGCTCCCCGCTCCCCGCTCCCCGCTCCCCCCCGCTCCCCCCCGCTCCCCCCCGCTCCCCCCCCGCTCCCGCCCCGCTCCCCCCGCTCCCCCCGTCCCGCTCCCCGCTCCCGCTCCCGCTCCCCCGCTCCCCCGCTCCCCCCCGCTCCCGCCCCGCTCCCCCCCGCTCCCCGCTCCCCGCTCCCCCCCGCTCCCGCTCCCCCTCCCCGCTCCCCGCTCCCCGATCCCCGCTCCCCCCCCGCTCCCCTCAGCCCCCGATCCCCGCTCCCCGCTCCCGCTCGACCCCCCCTCCCCCTCCTCCCCGCTCCCCCTCCCCCCCTCCCCGCTCCGCTCCCCCTCCCCTCCCCTCCCTCTCCCCGCTCCCCCCTCCCCTCTCCCGATCCCCGCTCCCGATCCCCGCTCCCCGCTCCCCGATCCCCGCTCCCGCTCCCCGCTCCCGCTCCCCGCTCCCGATCCCCGCTCCCCGCTCCCCGCTCCCCGCTCCCCGCTCCCCGCTCCCCGCTCCCGATCCCCGCTCCCCGATCCCCGCTCCCCGATCCCCGCTCCCCGCTCCCCGCTCCCCGATCCCCGCTCCCCGCTCCCCGCTCCCCCTCTCCCCCTCCCCCTCCCCTCTCCCCGATCCCCCCGCTCCCCGCTCCCCGCTCCCCGCTCCCCGCTCCCCGATCCCCGCTCCCCGCTCCCCGCTCCCCGATCCCCGCTCCCCGCTCCCTGATCCCCGCTCTCCGCTCCCCGCTCCCCGCTCCCGCTCCCCGCTCCCCGCTCCCCGATCCCCGCTCTTCGCTCCCCAATCCCCGCTCCCCGCTCCCCAATCCCCGCTCCCCGCTCCCCGCTCCCCACTCCCCGCTCCCCGATCCCCCCCGCTCCCCCTCCCCACTCCCCGCTCCCCGCTCCCCGCTCCCCACTCCCCCTCCCCTCCCCTCCCGCTCTCCGATCCCCGATCCCCGCTCCCCGATCCCCGCTCCCCGCTCTGCGATCCCCGCTCCCCGCTCCCCGCTCCCCGATCCCCGCTCTTCGCTCCCCAATCCCCGCTCCCCGCTCCCCAATCCCCGCTCCCCCGCTCCCCTCCCACTCCCCGCTCCCCCCTCCCCCCTCCCCCTCCCCACTCCCCCCTCCCCACTCCCCGCTCCCCGCTCTCCGATCCCCGATCCCCGCTCCCCGCTCCCCGCTCCCCGCTCTGCGATCCCCGCTCCCCGCTTCCCGATCCCCGCTCCTCGTTCCCCGTTCCCTGTTCACTGCTCCCCGTTCTCTGCTCTCTGCTGTAGGTCTGGAATCTGCTGAGCGGCCTCAATCTTCTCCAGCTGGAGCCGGTTTGTGACGCGGAGGTGAGCGGGATCATCTGCTACGACACCGGTCAGGTTCTGGCCACCGGCTGGAGCCGAAGGATCTCTTGCTACAGCATCGCCCGCTCAACCGTAACGCCAGCCCATCTCACACGCACCTGTGCAGTGTCACTGCAGCTCTGAGATGAATTCAGCACCTTTTCTATTCGTTTTACACTGCCAGATTTTCTTATTGTTTAACCTTTGCAGGGTATTCCCATTTTAAAAGCAATTAAAAATCTAAATTTTACTCCAAATCACATTAACATGTATTATTACTTATCTCAAATTCAAACAATTTAGAGAACATATCTTGAATTATTGCAACACGTCTCTACTAGAAAATAATATAAACTTATATTACACATATACACATTTTTATTCTTGTAAAAATGAGAAACTGGTCAATTTGACCCAAAGGCCACACAAGGGTTAAATAACTGTATTTTTTATTGTCTCTAATACATCATTTATATCCTTTAAAATTTCAAACACACAGTACAAAGCAAAAGTTTGGACACACCTTCATCTGACGGACTGACCTTCATCTCTTAAAGTAATGATGGCCACTTATTTTTCTTTACTTAGCTGCGTTTTTCTCTCCATAAAACAAATTCTACCGATCTCTTGAGTGGAGCTCTCAGCTGCATCTCCTCCTGACTTCTGCTCAGCTCCACTGTTGGTCCCGACCCCATTTATAAGAGAGAAACCCACGTATTAAACCTGACAGCGCTCTCCTGAGAAGAGAAGAGCTTTTCAGGAGACCACCTCCTGAAGATCATCTAGAGAACAACTTCTGCTCAGCTCCACTGATGGTCCCGACCCCATTTATAAGAGAGAAACCCACGTATTAAACCTGACAGCGCTCTCCTGAGAAGAGAAGAGCTTTTCAGGAGACCACCTCCTGAAGATCATCGAGAGAATGGCAGAAGTGTGCGAAGTGTAATCAAAGCAGAAGCTGCTGCTGTGAAGAAGCTAGAACGACTTCTATTCTGCTGTTTCACACTTTTTTGTTCTGCTTACAATTCCACACAAGTTACTTTAGAGTTTCGATGCCTTCAGTGTGAATCCACCATTTTCAATCTTCATCGTCATAAAAATAAAGAAAACGTTTTGAACGAGAAGGTGTGTCCAAACTTTTGGTCTATACTGTCACACCTTTATTTACTGCCACAAACAGAGTATAGACACAACATCTGAATCTAAATTCATCATGATTACAAAGAACGAAAATGAGTCTGAAGCCTGAAGGGTTTATAGTTGGCTGTTATGACTGCTTTCTGCTCAATTTGAGTTGCCACCTAATAGCAAGATAGTTAACTATTTTTACAGCAAATCACAGCAATATAATAAAATTTGTGGCACAATAAAGAAAAATTGAGGCACCAATCATGGCTAAATAAATTAAATTGTGATAATATTGAGGAAATTAGGTGTATTTTTTTGTAAAATACATTGGAAAATATATTGTGGATATTACAAAAAAATGATTATGTTAAAATATTGCAAAATTGGGGCAAACTGAAGTAAAATGGTGGCAACATACTGTAAAATATTGGTCGAATTAAAGTAAAATTGTAAAATGCTGCCAAACTAAGGCAAAATCATGGAAAACTCTTTACAATTTTATTAAAATCCTGCAAAATTGGGGTAAATGATGTGAAGTTGAGGTAAAATACTGAGGTAAAAATAGTGTGGATTATAAAAATCCATATTGTGCTAAAATACTGCTACCATGGGGAAAAGTGAAGTAAAATACTGTACAATATCGGTCACAATAAATGTAAATTGAGGTAAAATACTGCAAACTCTGGCCAAAATAAAGTAAAATTGTAAAATGCTGCAAAACTTGAGGTAGAATCATGGCTAAATAAATTAAAGTTGGGGTAAAATACTGTAACATTAGGACAAATGAGATGAAATTGGGGTAAAATGTTGGGAAAATTGGGACATAATAAAGCAAAATTAGCGCAAATCACTTGAAAAGTCCAGCAAAATGTAATTAAATTGATGGAAAATAGATAACTATCATGTAAAAGTGCGGGAAATTTGCAGCAAAAAACAGCAAATCTACAGCTTAATATTGTGAAATTGTGGTAAAATCAGCTAAATTTCAGTAAAATCATGGCCAAAGTTTTTATTAATTAAAACACTTTAAAACAGAGTTTTTGGGGGAATACTGCAAAATCATAGCAAAATACAACAAATGAGCATAAAATCTGTGAAATGTTGCAAAATCTGGACAAATACTGTGAAACTACAGAAGAATGCAGCACAATTGTTGCAAAGATACTTTAAATGAATGGCAAAGTTGCTGAGAATTGTTGTCTGTAAATAGGATTGTGGGATTGTAGCGTGCGAAGGTGCGCTGCAGGCGACCGCTCACTCTCATGCAAACCCTTAAAAGATCATCTGAGGATATCATTTGGGCTCCACGCTGATCTCCACCTCCTGAAAACACTCTTCTTTCTGAACTCGTCCTTTCAGGGAGCTGATGTTTGTTTGTGTGTGCGCTGTACCTTTAACTGCACCTGCGCTCTTTTATTCAAACCCATCTCTGATCGCAGGAGACCTTTATAAAAGCGGACCTGTCCTGGAGCGCGGCCGGGCCCCTCCGGGAGGACGTCCTGGCCGTGGATCACTGTCCCGCTCTGGGTCTCCTGGTCACGGGGAGCTTCGATGGAGAGATCATTATATGGACCCTGGCTCTGCAGAAGCCACTGATTCGACTGCAAACGGCTCAGCAAGGGAAGTTAGTGCGCTGTCAGATCAGGTTCCTACTGTGGTGATGAAAGCATGGATGGTTTAGGGTTTAGGGTTTAGGGTTTAGGGTTTAGGGTTTAGGGTTTAGGGTTTAGGGGAGGAAAACCCTGCGAGTGGAGATCGATTCAGCTGAGGAAACTCTAGCTTGGGTTTTCTAATAAAAAAACAAAGACGATTGAAGATTCACTCGGTGTTTCTGTGTTCAGAGCAGCTCTCCCGGTGAACCGGCTGCTGTTCTTACAGCGGCGAGTCCAGCAGAGGGGCGCGGTGGTGCTGCTCAGCTCTCAGGCCGGAACCGTCTGCAGCTGGAGCCTCCGCGGACCCACTCACAAACACGGTGAGGCTTCACACAACGGGCAGAACTCAATCGAGTTGTGGTTTCGACAGCGGTTCTTCACTGGGAGAGAATTATTCTCTTCAACCGTGTGCTGCAAAAACTTAAAATAACGTACGTTCGTGGTAAACACGGCAAAATTTGCAGAAAATTTTATTAAATTGTGTAAATACTTCAAAATTGGGGTAAAATAAAGTACATGTGTGTTAAATACTGCAAAATCTGAACAAAGTAAAATTATGGTAAAAAAAACTGACAAATTTGGGCAAAATTAGGTAAATGTAGTAAAATATTGTCAAATTGGATTAAATTAAGCAAAATGTAATTTAGGCAAAATCCATTGAAATTGGGGTTTCAAGAGGCTCCCTGTGATCTCACGGAGGGGCTCTTCACTGGGAGAGATCTTTTCTGTTCGTGTGTGCAAAAACTGCAAAGTTGGTGTAAAATAGAAGTATATTTGTGGTAAATACTGCAAAATTAAGTTAAATTGTGTAAATACTGCAAAATGTGGGCAAAATTAAATGCAGTTATATTAAAATACTGACAAATATTGTCAAATTGGCGTCACGGTGGTGCAGTGGGTAGCACGGTTGTCTCACAGCAAGAAGGTCGCTGGTTCTAGGCTTGGCTGGGTCAGTTGGTATCTCTGTGTGGAGTTCTCATGTTCTCCTCGTGATCGCGTGGGTTTTCTCCGGGTGCTCCGGTTTCCCCACGAGTCCAAACACATGCGGAATAAGTGAATTGAGAAAAAAACGATTGTTCATAGTGTTTGAGTGTGAATGAGTGTGTGTGAATGTTTCCCAGCGATGGGTTGCGGCAGGGAAGGGCATCTGCTGCGTAAAACATATGCCAGAGAGTTAGCGGTTCATTCCGCTGTGGCGACCCCGAAAGGGAAGAAAGCCGACATGAAGATGAATGAATGAATTGTCAAATTGGAGCTAAATTAAGTCAAATTGTAGCAAAATACTGCAAAACTGGGGCTAAATTAAGTAAAGTGTGATAAATTTGGGTTTCAAGAGGCTCCCTGTGATCTTATAGAGCGGTTCTTCACTGGGAAAGATCTTTTTGCTGCAAAAAATTTACAAAAAACTGCAAAGTCAGAGAGTTTGCACATTAAGACAAATAAGTGTCTTGATTGCTTTATTTCACCACAAAATCAGTTTAAACCAAGCTGTTATAATACATCAGAGATTACTGGTCAGTTTAAATCATACTAATAACCTTTCCTTTACAATCCCTAAGGTAACAGTTTACTGTAGTTCTATTTCTACTCCATAGAATTATTAGAAACTGGAATTCATGTATCACTCTTAATCCACACTAGGCCTTCGTGAAGCTGCTTTAAAGCAACTGCTAAAAAGTTCTATAAAAAACGTTTTGATTGATTAATTGAGAAATAGGATTGCCAAAATTCAGCAAATCACAAAAATGCGGACGCCATGAAATGAGAGCATCTTACAGTTTTTCACAATTGCTAAGACAGTTTTTTCAATACAATTAACAAATTTCCTAAACTCTTAACACAATAAGCACAACATCCGTCTAGGTAGACAATAGAATTAACACATTTTTTGTTGCTTTGATAGAAAATGCATTCAGTTAACACAAATTTCAAATGCTTGAGCTTCTTTTACACTCGAGCTCCACCAACACCAAAAATATGTAATTTTAAAACCAATTTTTTTCTCAATGTGTTATGATCGACTAAATGTTGCTGTCGGAAGAAAACATGTGTTAGTGTTTTGAAAACTTTATTATTGTATTTTGAAAATGAATTTTATAGTTTTGTTTACAATGAGGGGTTTTGAGAATGAAATGAACTGTTTTGCCGATTGTGTGTTTTAACTGAGTCGGTGTGTTAAGAGTTAAGCAAACTTGTTAAATGTATTGAAAAAACTGTCTTAGCAATCGTGAAAAACTGTAACTGACTCCAGATCTGACCGAGAGAGCTTTTTTTCTTGTTCTGTCCACTGACTGAGGATGAGGAGCTTTGGTTTTGCGTGTGTGATGCAGGAGAGTTCTACGCTCCGGACGAGCCCGGGACGAGCGTGAGGGCTCTGAGCTCAGACCAGGACAACCAGCTCCTCGTCACCGGAGACACAGCAGGAGCCGTTAACGTCTGGGACATCTCGCAGTACCCCTCGTCTGGAGAGCAGGACGAGGTTTGGATCGAGTTTACGGCAGCTTTCTAGATTCATAAGAACCTTTACTACCGTTAAATTGGATAAATTGCATTGCACATCTCCAAGATCTGTGGACTTTTGTATGCGATTATGACTGGCACAGGCCAATGCCATCATTGGCAAAAAAAAAGGTCTATCGTACCTGTTTTTTTATGTGTAATACCGTTTACTTCTTTAATAATACAATACTACTGTACTGATCATCTCAGTGAATTCTTAACCGTTCATCACCATTGTGTTTGTGAAAACCGTCTCCAAAAATTACCGGTTTGAATAACTTTTTTAATAAAAGCCTAGCCTACTATTGGAATATATACGATACTTCTGTTTACTTGCTTAAAATAAGCTTTAATGCTTCACCTTGTACAAAATCCTGATTTGATTAAGAAAACAGGGGCACTGAAAGAAAACTATGCAAAACGGTGCAGTTAAAACTTAATTGGACTGTACTGGTCATTAGCACCAACACAGTTGGTGTTAGAAATCCACTCACTTTCTTTGTCTTCCAGTGTTTGGTTGCTCGCCCCCCTCTGCTGCTCTCCTGGGCTGCCCACCAGAGAGCGATAGTGAGCTGCGAGATCCTGCGGGTGGAGTCAAAGCTCTTCTTCTTGAGTGTCTCAGAGGACCAGGCCAGCCTCTGGACGAGCGATGGAGGGTGCTTGGGATGTTTTGGACAGGGGCACCAGTGGGATTTGAGCCGTCCAGATATCAGGTAGAGCTGCACTCAAACAGAGACAACATCTTTGTCATCTTTTAATATTTTGATAGCACTCTACCTGCTTGTTTAAGTTGATAAACTAGTTAAAAAGTTCTCAGCTAAGGAGTTTGTGACTGGAGAGTGGAGGCTGGACGGCATCAAGGAACTACCTCCAGCTCTCCCTGCCTGTGCGAAACAGGAAGGGATTGAATTGTAGTACCTCGACCTGCCTCAAGGGGGGTGGGGTCAGAAGTGGGAAGGTTCTCATTCACTCCCATATTAAAACTTCCCAACTTTGGAGTTGAAAAAACATGTTTCCACCCCGGGTGTTGAAATGTTTGTTAATTCAGATTGACTTGGTGGTGAGTTTTTTTCAAGTTTGTTTGTTTAAGATATATTAAATTGAAAATTTTCATCCAATAATACATCCCTTCGAACCCATTTTTGGTTACCGGGAAGTGATGCACTCCTATGATGATGATGATGATGATGGCCGGCTACATCCATTGTGAGCCTCCCTTTTTTTTTTTTTTTTTTTTTTTAACCTGTCCTGTCCTACTTCAAAGCAGCCCCATGAGAAGGGAGGTGCTTCGTATGAGTTGGTCAGTTTTGCTCTTTCCAGAGAATTGAAGATATTATGTATTGATTATTTAGCTGGATAGAAGCTTTTAATTTATTTCATTCGCATTCATCACAATAATTACATTAATCAATCATATAAACATACATCAGGACAGGACGGTGTTAATAAAAAAAGGGGAAAGAGGAGAGAAGTAATTGAGGGGAAAACAGAGGTAGTTTTGGAGGGGGAAAGAGAAGGTGAGAGGTAATTGTGGGGGAAGGAGTCAAGATTAAGTTGAAAATGAGAATAAGTAAAATAAATAATATTAGATCCCTCCCTTTACTTTTCATGCAAAACGTCACGCATGTTACGTCCCCATTTTATCTACAGTCACTGGCAGCATATTTCCGCAGCAGCTTGCTGAAGCACTGAGCTGGAGTTCCACCTTCGTCTGGAATAGGCACCTTGAATCCGAACTCTTTATTTTATACCTCTTCAAGCTCTGTAACAGTATGAATCACAGAGCACCTCTAAAAGCTCTGTGGCTAAGTGTTCTTCCCGGTGTTGTAAAAAAATTTATTTCCATTCCAGTTCTATATTCAGATTTTTTTTTTAAAATAGCGACCTGGAAGGCACACACTGTCCCCTTGAGCTTTAAAGACTAAAACATCTCAGACAGCAAATTATTTAAAAAATTAGGTATGAAGTTCATTTAGATTGTGAACGTTACAGTTCACAAAAATAATCAAAGACGCCCCAATCATCTGGTTTATCTCTAACACCCTCATCTCACTCAATAACCATCTGTGTGTCATGACATGAATACGTTTAACAAACACTAGAAGTCTGTTTATTAGAGCCTCTGCTAATCATTGATCGATCGCTAACACTGATGTCATGACATCCCACACAGAGAACACTCCAGACCAATCACAGAGGAGAGGGGATCAGACGGCCAATCACAGAGCGGCACTAAGAGCGATCGAGTCTGCAAGGGTGAAAGGTCAGAAGAGGGTCACCATGGACACACAGGTGAACTCACTCTCTTACTGATTAACACTAGATAGCTTCTATTTACTCTACAGCGAATTTTAGAGAAAGAACCTGTTATAAACTCATAAACTAATAAACTGGATTATTTTATCAAAAGCTTCAGAAACAAGCACTAGTAAAATAAATACTAAATTAATCCGGATGTTAGACTTATTTACTTATCATAAAAAACATTCTGAGCACATTATTGTCGGGACCTTTTTTTTTGCAAAAGGTTGCTCTTTGTTCGTGAATTTGTTCATGTAAAAATGGACAAAAGGCTGGAGCACCGAGGACCACGTATAGAAAAACAACCCTAATGTCAGAACATACTGCATGTAGAGAGCTCTAATTCAATTGCTGGACTGGCAAACCATCAAACATCTTTAATGATAGGAGTTTCTGTGACTAGGTGCGGTTAAACCCAGCCGACATGAGCACCAAGCACAACCCAAGTGAGCAATGATCCTGATGTCAATGAGAACTTGCTCAGTGCACCGGGCTCAAATACAATCGCTGGACTGTCAAACCATTAAACATATTTAGTAAAAGGAGTTTTAGGGACTGGGCACTGTTAAACCCAGCCGACCAGAGCACCAAGCACCACTTAATTAAAAATGTCCCTAATGCTCAGTGCAGCAGGCTCAATTTCAATCGCTGGATTATCAAACCATCAAACATCTTCTATAAAAGGAGTTTCAAGGAGGTGGCTAGTTAAACTGGCTTGAGCAGTGAGCACCACTTAAGAAAAAAACACCCTGCTGTTAGTGAGAACAGGCTCAGTGCAGGGAGCTCAGACTCAATCGCTTGACTGTCGAACCATGAAACATATCCAGTAAGAAGCGTTTCAGGGCCTGGCCACTGTTAAACTCGGCCGACCAGAGCACTGAGTACCATTTAAGGAAAATATTATCCTGATGTCAATGAGAACATGCTCAGTGCAGAGAGCTCAAATTCAATGGCTGGACTGTCAAATCATCAAACATCTTCAAAAAACACAAGATATAAAGACGTTGAACACTTTACTGTCCACCAGTCATCTACAGCATAGAGAGAGGATGCCTAAAAGCTGGTGGGACCCTCTGGAGCACGCTGCACCCTCTTCCTTCACCTCCGTGCTGCTAAAAAGTGAGTCCATTGTGATCCTGACGCATTACCTACATGGCTGAGGTATCGATTTGGTCCGCATAAGGCAGCTTTTGCCATCACACTGCAAGCCTGCTGATCAAAGCCACACATGGGTGCTTGGATCATTGAAACGAGACAGCTTAAAGAAGAGCAAGCATGTCGGGAAGAGCTCCACGGATCGTTGTGAGGTTGAGCACACGTCGTGTCGTAGCTTTGTTTATGTTTGTAGGTTCTGTAAGGCGCCATTCTTTTGCCCAAAGACGGAATCAAAGGTGGCGAGAAGGTGGTTTTGCGTGCTGCTGCTCTCTGCTGGATAAACAGGGCGAGAACAAAGAAATACACAAAACGAACGCGCTAACTGCGTAATGATGTTTAAAATTTGGATAAAACCAATAAAACCTTTAAATCTGACTCCATTAAAATGATTAAATTATGGTCATGTTATTTCCTCCTTCTCTCGTTATATTAGTTTCTTCGGTAAATTATATTACTTTAGGAGAACATAATGATCCTTAAAGTTTGCCTCTTATCGTTATTTGTTCATATCTTAAGGTTCTGAATTCTGTCGCTTTCCAAAGGTCTCAATTTTTCATAAGCCTTCGACGATCAAGAGCCGTCTCAGAAGTGTATTATAATCGTTCAAGGGATTCACAAATATGCCGTCGCTTCTTGGGACTTCTCATTCCGGAGTTGAGTTCCCAACAGGCAAGAGCCGCGCAAATAGGAATTATGAAAACTTAGGAGTTGCAGTATAATTCATACAGAGAATGCGTTGATCAGACGCGCTCTTACTGATCAGAATATCTGAATATAACAAAAGTCTTCTTCACTAATCTGAACTTTTAGCTCCAGGTAACTGCATCCGGATACAAACAATGAACAATACAACTATCTGTGCGATGTCACTCCAGGTAACAGAAACGATACATCAGTAGTAATGATAAATAATGATTTCCGGACAAGCTTCAAAACAATGTAAATTTATTAATCAGGCACATCATAAACAAATCCAACTCCAGTTAAAATGCAATCATCAAATACATTCAGTTCAGTAAAGTTTAAAGTTCCAACCCAATGCATTCTGACAGACCAAATAACAAGGAGAAAACTTAATCATTATTTACCTGATCATCGAGAGAGAGGCTGCGCACCACATGACCTGCTGCGGGAGCTCTGATTGCAGAAACTCCTCGAGCTTTGGGAAAAGTCCCTTCAAATACCCGAGATATCGATATCAAATTACATCATTTACACTGATTGGTTCTTTGACTTTGGAAGGCTGTCCTTCTGTGAAAACCCTTTAATTTAAAAGTTGCTTGTGTGTTTGATTGGTTCACTGAGAGAATGGTGAGAGACTAAATGGTGCAAAGCAATTAAACCAACTCATATTTAGATTCAATACACAGTGAGGCATTGATCACTCGGCACCCCGACCCAGTCTCTTGGCTAGACGTATTGTCATTAATGTTCGAGTCAGGCTCTGTGATCACTCTCGGTTCTGTTACTAAAGAACAGCTCGTCTTCTTAGTTTACATAATCATGTGAGCGGCATCTCAGCTCAATCTGTGCTCTCTGCATAATATGCATCTGAAAAGCGTGGCCGTCTCTTTTGGTTCCTGGCGTTCAAAGCAAATGGCCAGCAGGCCGTCTCAAGCAGGATCACTCAAAGATATAGTTCAGTTCACGGGAGAGAAAGCCTAATGAATATTCATTCATTCATCTTCATGTCGGCTTTATTCCCTTTCGGGGTCGCCACAGCGGAATGAACCGCCAACTCTCTGGCATCTGTTTTACGCAGCGGATGCCCTTCCCTGCCGCAACCCATCGCTGGGAAACATTCACACACACATTCATTCACACTTTAACACTATGTATGGGCAATTGTTCTTGTTCCGCATGTCTTTGGACTTGTGGGGAAACCGGAGCACCCGGAGAAAACCCACGCGATCATGGTGAGAACATGCAAACTCCACACAGAAATGCCACCTGCCCCAGCCGAGCCTAGAACCAGCAACCTTCTTGCTGTGAGACGACCGTGCTACCCACTGCGCCACCGTGACGCCGCCCTAATGAATATGTTTACCAAAAAGTGAAGGAGTTTCCCTTATTCAAAAGCTGACACACCCGAGGTCAGTAAGTCAACAAAAGACTACAAAGTGATTTTACTTGTAGTTTTTGTTTATACTATATACAAAATCACTATATGAGTGTAACGGCAACATTACAAAAACATCCAGCTCATGCTGCCTTCAAAGAAAACAGCAGCGGAATCTTCTAAGAAAAAGGAACATTTCTCTTTCTGCTAACAGAGAGTGAGGTGTGCTTGTGCTTTCCACATCTCAGAACTGTCAGCATCTTTGAGCCTCTGTAAAGAGAGCATTCAGGTCAGACTCTCACTCCCTGCAGCAGCCAAAACAAGCATTAAATGAGGCTCCTGACACAGCTGTGCATGTTTTACTCACTTCCTGTAGCTGTCTAGACAAGCGATGGAGAATTAGCCGTCTGCTGATGCTCAGACCGACTCCAGCTTCTCATCACATATCCCCAAGCTCTCTATATTGAAAGCGAAGGGTATAATTGTGCATTAAAACAAATATGAGATGGTCACTGTAGTTAATGCTATTAGAAGTATTACAAGAAGCAATGCCTCTCTCGTTGCAGAATTGAATCTGGAGGCACAAGATGGTGATTCATCTCCTCAGACGAAAGAGTCAGAGTTTTCGTCTAATGAAAACCTCTCTTTGGAAAAATTTCCACGGCTCAAATACAGCAAGGTCAGAGAAGTCAAAATCCTTTATAATTTAAGTTTTGAATGTTGTTGAAATTCTTTATAGTAAGCATCAACATTTTTATTAGTTTTATTGTTTATTAGTGACTTTGATAATAAAATGCCAGTACACTCACATTTTTATAAAGTATTTCTCTTGGATGTGTAAAATGTAAGGTCTTAATTTTCATGGCACAGTTTCTCTCAGCGAGGGATGAGCAGGAAAAGACGAGTGCAAGGCTGTTAAGGAGACGCGGTGGAGGCCGAGAGGCGCTCTGTCGATTTGTGAAAGACTGCAGACCGTTTCAGGCTCTGGAGCTGCCGGTCAGTTAAGTGTTTTAGATACACCTGAGGTTTCATTTAAAGTCCCTCTATCAGGACTTAGAAAGATTCATTAATATCAGCTGATACCTGGAAGTTGACAGCTGATAAATTTTACAATACTTGGAAGCTAACACCTGATATATATTACGATACTTGGAAACTGACAGTTGAGATATCGTACGATACTTGGAAGCTAACAGCTGATTTATATTACGATACTTGGAAACTGACAGTTGAGATATCGTACGATACTTGGAAGCTAACACCTGATATATATTACGATACTTGGAAACTGACAGTTGAGATATCGTACGATACTTGGAAGCTAACAGCTGATTTATATTACGATACTTGGAAACTGACAGTTGAAATACCGTATGATACTTGGAAGCTGACAGCTGATATATTATATATTACTTTTAAAGTAACAGCTGATATATCGTATGATACTTGGAATCTAACAGCTGATATATCGTATGATACTTGGAATCTAACAGCTGATATATCGTAAGATACTTGGAAGCTGACAGCTGATATATCGTATGATACTTGGAAGCTGACAGCTGATATATTATATATTACTTTTAAAGTAACAGCTGATATATCGTACGATACTTGGAATCTAACAGCTGATATATCGTAAGATACTTGGAAGCTGACAGCTGATATATCGTATGATACTTTAAAGGGGACAGCTGATATATCGTATGATATTTGGAAGCTAACAGCTGATATATCGTACGATACTTTTAAAGTAACAGCTGATATATCGTACGATACTTGGAAGTTGACAGCTGCTATATTGTATGATACTTTTAAGCTAACAGCTGATATATCGTACAATACTTTAAAGGGGACAGCTGATTTATCGTACGATACTAGAAACCTGATAACCAAAATATCTCCCAAAACTTAAAAAAAAAACTGTTTTACTAGAGAGGGGACTGGCTGAAGTATCCTGAGTAACACTGAAAGAAAAAAATCAGCACTTGACATTCATTATGTAGGCTGAGAAATGTTAATCGTGTTATTTCCATTTTTATTATTTAAAATCTACACTATAGCTTTATTTTGATTGTTTGATTTTTACTGTAGAGGTGAAACCTGCAACTCAATCGAAGCCAATAACTGATTACATTTTAAAACGTACAGGTGCTGGCTGAGCTGGAACAAATACCTCTGAAGCCCTGGAAACTGAAGATACGCCAGATTCCTTCCAGAGAAAGAAGCAGTTCCAGAGGGATTGTTGATGCTATGCAATCTGAACCCCTTGAGGACTAGATTTTTTTTCTCTGTCTCACATTAGTAACTTTACATTTGTATTTATATTTGCATACCTGATGCTTTTTTTAGTCAAACTTGTAATGTATACTGGGGCTTAAAACCTGCTCCGTCTAAAATACTGTTGCAAGTTGTAAAACATGCTTTTGAAATTCTCCACATTGTTGATCTTCTCGTTATTGATCAATCTGGCAACCCTGAGGGCCATCTACAGTTTGTCCCATAACAACTTCTGTTTACGTTTAAAGGTAAACTACTTAAAGGTTCAACTAATTCTACTGTTGCAGGATTTCTGTGAGACATTATAGAACTATTCCTTTAATTTAAAAGTCATTTTGTGTGTACTATTTGGGTTTTGTGGAAGATGCACAAAGGAAACAGGAGCTTGCTCTCTTCTCGTACAAACACAGGCGCACATGTAGATAATGCAAGCTCAGTTCAGCTTGTTGTGTCTACAAACTCGCCCTCATCTGACCCCAGGTTACGCAAAGAGCCCTATTGATTTAAAAAAGCACCCTGACCTCAAGATTTCCACATGCGGCAGTCACAGCCTGTGATTTTACTCGCTCAGACAACGTTTAGCTCCAAACCTCAGAGAGGAATGTGTCCACTGGAGAAACCGCTCCAGCCAAGAGTCAACCAGAGTGTTTGCATCCCCCGAACACTCTAGCGCATGAAAATGATCCCAGACCAGTGTCTCACCTCATTTAGAAGCATTCCGCTGGCGCATTAATTCCTCGTAACCCCTGGTGAAGCTTCACAGGGCAACACAGGCTTGCTGTAAAAGGAGCTGCATTATTAACGAAGCATCAGAAGAGCTTCTCGATCCTCTATTCACCTCGCGTCGTTTGGCACGGAGCGAGGGATCATTCATGACCCGAACATGAGCCGAACACCTTGATTTATTCATCTTTCCACTCAACCGTTGAGAAAACGCAGAACGGGCGCGTGCAATAATAAATACCCCGCTGAACCGGGATGATGTGTGAAGGCTCTCGTCTGGGAATGCAGGTGGAATGCGTTCTTCTGGAGGGAGTGCTGATGCTCGTCTACATGAATGGATCAGTTTCCATTAATCCTCACCTTTCTGGTTAGAAGCAGAGGATTAATCTAATAATCTTCTGGAAATGTGCTGCTTTTTATGTATTGAAAGGCAGAGATTATTAAAAGGAATCTCTGAAAATCATGGCAATAAATTTGGAGCGAACTGAGAGAGAGATGTACTATTGCAGCAGCAGCAGCAGCAGCAGGACTGGCTCTCTCTCTCTTTTCTTCTCTCTCTCTCTCTCTCTCTCTGCTGCGGCTGCAGCATTAGCTGCTCTACTCAGACCTCAGGTCCTGCTGGCTCCATCAGAAGAGGCTCTGCAGCAGAGCCTGGACATCCTACGCTGAGCATCAGCTCCAACCAAACCAGAGTCCTCACATTCCAGAAGAGACTCAGATCTCAGAACAAGACTTTTTCAATTTAATGCAATGAAACTCTGACTCAGAATGTGTGGTATATCATCACTAGTTAATGATTAAATTAACCATTTATGTATGAAGAGTTAATGATAAGTTCTATAAGTTTAATGTAATATAAAGAGAGAGAGAGAGAGAGAGAGAGAGAGGGGTAAGTAGAGAGAGACAAGAGAGAGAGAGTGTGTGAGAGAGAGAGAGAGAGGGAAGCTAGCTGGAGATGCCAGAGAGGAGGGGAGAGAGAAAGAGAAATCATAGAGAGAAGGAGAGAGAGGGAGGGAGAGAGAGAGACCAGAGAGAGAGAGAGCATACACAGCTCACTCGCTCGTTCAGCTGTTAGTGAGCAGAAGAGCGCTCTGCTGAATGGAATAGAATAGGAACTCAAACAGGAAGTGATTTCAACTCATCTAACAACTCTTCCATCCAGGAGATCCTTTCAGAGCCTCTTCTGGACACCTCTATCAACTTTTATAAACTTTGCTCTTAATAACGGCATTCATGGATACGTGCACACCTGAGTTACTGCAGCACCTAGAGGGACTTCTCCTGTGAGAGAGGTGAGGAGACGCTTCCAGAACAAACCGCGGCTCCCCAAAACATTTCACTAACAAACATTCTCCTGTGCTTCAGATTTTAACTTAGAAGACTTCTAAATCCTGTTCCACTCCAAACTTCCTGCTCTTCTGTGTTGAGTTGTGCACAGGTGCTAAAGTAAAATTAAAAGTACTCGTGAGTACGCATGAAAGTAACCGCCAAAATATTCACTTGAGTAAGAGTAAAAAAAGTATACCAACAAAAATTTACTCAAGCACTTTTTTTAGTGTAGTTGCTAATTACTTCGGAGTATTTCTTGTGGATTGCTTTAGGTTTTTTTCCTGAGGGGAAAATAATGTAGCCGATTGTAAATTATAATAAAACCTACATTACAAAAGTGATACACGTTACAAAATGACGTTTAGCTTCTCTACGATCACATTTCACAGAACACCAGCTCTGTGAAATCCACATTTATCTGCGCAGCGCCCTCTGTCTGCTGTGTGATGTCTGTGCGTGCGTGACATCAGCACGCTACAGTCTGCAGCGAGGATGCTCTCCATCCGCCGCCGTCGACTCGAGGATCTGCAGACTCTCGTCTCAGCCTCACGAGCCTCGCTAACATTAAAAAAAGCTTCCTTTAGATTTATTTACATCATATTAGGAACGGGAGAATGCAGCTAAAATGTAACTCAGGTGTAACTAAGTAAAAGTACAGATATTTCACTAAATATTTACTCGAGTAAAAGTACTCAAAAAATACTAGTTACCCTAAACATGTACTCAAGTAAATGTAACTAGTTACTAGCCACCTTGGATTTTGTGCACTATTTCACCAAAAAATGTGAAACCAAAACTTTGGTTTATAACTAGAACTCCTTAAACACATTAGAAGCTTTTTCTGTCACTTGCTTCAGAAAGAGAAACATATTCATCAACTGGTTTCGTTACTCACAGCAAAATATTCTAAGTTGTAAGTTCATTTGTGCAAGCTACAAAGATCACGGTAAATAAAGGGTTAAAGTAGTCGAGTCTGTGAGTAACGCGTGTAGAAAGAAAAGGGTGTTGACCCTTGTTGCATCAGCATCTGTAAACATCCTTCTACTCTAAAGACTGCGTGGCAAGCTCGGTTAACATCCACACCTGGGATTTACACCTGAGAGAACACATTGGTCGTTTCTTCCATCAAGAGTCCTTTTGTGTTCTTTAGACATATTTTTTAAAACACATACAATTTTTTAAAAATGTCTATTTTCTTTAGTAAAGACTTTACTATCTTTCTGTTATGATTTTTCATACGTTTTGATGTCTGTATATGTGTCAAAATCACATTTTCCCCATTTTTAAATTTTAAAATCATGAATTATTCTGAAACTTTTAACATGAATCATTTCAGAATTACGCAAATATTTAAAGGATATTATATTATTGTGTGAGACTATAGCTATACAGCTTGTGTGTAACTACAGCTGTCGCAAGGTATTGTTGTCAATTTCACCACTACACGCGCAGAAATCTTTTTAATTAATTTATAGACTTTTCAACAAAAACTTTACATTTTTCCTTCAATTTTTTTCAACAAAATACTTTTTTCTATTTATTGCTTTTTCAACAATACGTTTTTCTATTTATTGATTTTTCAATAACATTTTTTTCATGTATTTAATGATTTTTCAATTAAAACTTTTTTATTTTTCATCCACAAAAACAAATTTTTCTTCCATTTATTGATTTCTCAATTTTGAGCAGAAGACCTTTTCTGAAGATCTATCGATCACCTATCGATCACCCATCGATCACCCATCGATTACCCATCGATCATCTATCGATCACCTATCGATCACCTTTCTATCACCTTTCTATCACCTATCGATCATCTATCGATCACCTATCTATCACCTATCGATCATCTATCGATCACCTATCGATCATCTATCAATCACCTTTCGATCACCTTATCGATCACCTATCGATCACCTTTCGATCACCTATCGATCACCTATTGATCACCTATCGATCATCTATCGATCACTTATCGAGACATTTCTGCAGAGTATCATCACCTTGTGAGCTGACGTTGTGAGCTAAAGACAGCGCACTACAATCCTGCAGACTGATCCCAGATGCGAAGGAAAGCGAGTAAAATATCAATAAATAACCCAGATATTAATTGTCATGTGTTTAATTAAAATATATACAACATTTTTTACAAACGGATAGCTTCTAAGTGAGCTATAGAGAAGTCGGTGCAATTTAAAAAAAGAGAGAAAGAAACAAAAAATCTAATTTAGAAGCTTTCACAGATTGGACAGAACAGGCTCAAAACCTTTTTGTTCACTCTGTGGCGATTTTGAGTCTTAATTCTGCCATAACTTTCTCCGTGTTTCAACAAGTGGAATGCTTACATTTAGCTGACATTACATTACCTGCCTATAAAGATTAAAAGGTTTCATGAGCAAATAAAAGCAAATCTTTAAGAGAAAGACAGCAAGTAAGTAAGATGATCCACGATAAGAGCCAGAACAGAAGAAAATAGTCCCAAGAAAAGAAGAAAAAGAGCAAAATCAGCAGATCAGAAAAGGTTTTGCTGGTTCTGCCTCGTGCAGCCCCTGGAAAGCCCCAGCGGCTCTCAGCTAGCAGCTAGCAGCTCTCAGCTCTCAGGTAGCAGCTAGCAGTTCTCAGGTAGCAGCTAGCAGCTCTCAGCTAGCAGCTCTCAGCTAGCAGCTAGCAGCTCTCAGCTAGCAGCTCTCAGGTAGCAGCTAGCAGCTCTCAGCTAGCAGCTCTCAGGTAGCAGCTCTCAGCAATCAGCTAGCAGCTCTCAGCTAGCAGCTCTCAGCTAGCAGCTCTCGGCTAGCAGCTCTCGGCTAGCAGCTAGCAGTTCTCAGGTAGCAGCTAGCAGCTCTCAGGTAGCAGCTCGCAGCTAGCAGCTCTCGGCTAGCAGCTCTCAGGTAGCAGCTAGCAGTTCTCAGGTAGCAGCTAGCAGCTCTCAGGTAGCAGCTCTCAGCTAGCAGCTCTCGGCTAGCAGCTCTCGGCTAGCAGCTCTCGGCTATCAGTTCTCGGCTATCAGCTCTCAGCTAGCAGCACTCAGCTAGCAGCTCTCAGCTAGCAGCTCTCAGGTAGCAGCTAGCAGCTCTCGGCTAGCAGCTCTCGGCTAGCAGCTCTCGGCTAGCAGCTCTCGGCTAGCAGCTCTCAGCTAGCAGCTCTCGGCTAGCAGCTCTCGGCTAGCAGCTCTCGGCTATCAGCTCTCGGCTATCAGCTCTCAGCTAGCAGCTCTCAGCTAGCAGCTCTCAGCTCTCGGCTAGCAGCTCTCGCTATCAGCTAGCAGCTCTCAGCTAGCAGCTCTCAGGCGTCACTGCTGCTGTGCTGACAATGGCCTGCTCCTCCTCCTTCATCTCACATATGAGAGCATGTTTTCATCTCTCGAAGTGCTCCTACCTCACGCAAGAAGAGGACAAAATGTTGGACGTGAACAACAGTGTTTTGACTTTTTTACAACCAAAAAAGGGCACTGAAAAACATTTAAGATGAAAAGATTGTCACTGAAAACCAATATATAGTACAGTATTTAATATAAAAACATTCAATGTTAAAATAAATTCAAGCCCAGATACTTTCTCAACTTCTATTTATTGATTTTCAGCCAAAATCTTTCAATTTTTAAGTTTTCAACCATTTTTTTAATTGATTTTTCATCAAAAAAATTTCTTTATTTTTTTCTTACGCTTTTACACAAAAAAAGTTTTCTTCTATTTATTGATTTTTCAACAAAACACTTTTTTTCTTCTATTTATTTATTTTTTAAACAAAACAACTTTTTTATTCTATTTACTGATTTGTCAATAAAAAACATTTTCTTCATGTAAAGATTAATTTTTTAAGGACCTTTTCCGTTGAAGATGTGTAAACAGAAAGGGAGAACTGGGAGATGTGCTCAAACCTTTTGGTGTCAGTCCAGCTATCATAGTTGCTGCTTTCTGGACCAAACCTTGAAATAGCTGCTTTGTTACAAGAAAAACTTTGGTTATATTTATGCATTTTTAAACAAAAAAACGGAGGTTTTTCTATCTAATTAAGTTTTTCAATAAACCCTCTTTTTCCTCTATTACTGAATTTTCACAAAATCTCTATTTATTGATTTTGCACCAAGACTTTTAAATATATTTATAGATTTAAATTCAACAAAAAATATATTCTATTTAATGATTTAAAAAACGTTTTTTACTTTAGTTTTTTTTTACAAAAACGTATTTTCTTCTAACTGTTCAGTTTTTCAAATAAAACCCTCTTTTTCTTCTATTTACTGAATTTTCAACAAAAATCTTCTATTTATTGATTTTCAACCAAAGACTTTTAAAATTATATTTATAGATTTAAAAAAAACTTTTTCTTCCATTTAATGATTTAAAAAAAAAATCTTTTTTTTTACAAAAAAAAACATATTTTATTCTATTTATTGATTTTTCAAAGAACATTTTTTTTTCTTGTATTTATAGTTTTTTTCAGCAGACCATTCATTCAAGTTATTTAAAAGAGATTGTAAAGAAACCGAGAACCTTTTTGGTGTCAGTCAGTTATCAGGTTGCTGCTTTCTGGACCAAACCTTGAAATAACTGCTTTATTGTTTTTACAAGAAACCCATCAATCAAATCCCTTTCGTACGAACTCTGCGCTGCTGTTTTCTTTCTTCTCTGAACACAATCTGAGATCATTTGGGATCATACAAACAAGACCAAATAATATCAGCCATGCTATAACACAATATCAGGGATGCACGCTGTTGGATTGTGGATTTAAGGTCATGTGGAATTAGATAAGTAGATAAATAGACGTATTAGACTCTTATCCAGCAGGTGGAGTTATTTTACGCTGTTTTTACGACTTTATGGGGCACAGGATTCTTCTGAAGGACTCTGAGGACGTGAAGGTGGCGTGTGGATCACTGACCTGCAGCTCCTCGTCGTCATGAGGAGAGATCGGCTCCTCCTGGTTCTGACTCTGCTCGCCCTCATGGCTGCAGACGTCCACTTCTTCCTCCTGCCGAGGCTCAGATACCTGGCTCCTCCAGCCAGAGGAGGAAGCTGCGAGTGCTTGAACTCAAACGGCAGTCTGGAGCTCAGCAACTTCTCCATGTCTTCCACGACTCACGGGTCCAAGCTGGAGCGGCTGCTTGAGCATCCGCTCTATAACATCCGTCTGCCGCGTCTGAGGCCTGAAGAGCTGCTGCTGCAGCCTCAGGAGCTCGTGAGCTACTACCAGAGGAAGATCAGCCACTGGGGCAGGTAACGAGATGAACGCTTGAGGCTGGAATTCCTTCATAGTGATGCAAAGCTGCCCTGCACCAATCACTCTCTCCATCTGAACTCATGAATCAGATCCTTTAACACAGGAGTGTCTAATATTGCTTTAATTGATAAAAAAGAGTCCAAACAACAGCTTAACTATTAACAATAACTATTTTTTAATCAATTAAGGGTCCATAATTTTAGTTTCATTTAAGGGTCCATAAGGAAACTTTTTTTAATCAAACAAGGGCAAACAGTGAGAGTTTCTATCAATTCAGGGTTCATTATGAGAGTTTTTTTTTATCAATACAGGAACCTATAACAGGTTTTGATCAACTAAGGGTCAATAATGATGACATCTGTTTTAATTACGGGTACACAGTGAGGGTTCAATTAAGAGTCCATCACAATGTTTTTTTATATATATATATAAATAAGGGTCCATATCGTTTTTTTTTTTATTATTATTATTAAGGGTCCATAGAGTTTTTTTTGTCAGTTAAGGACCCATAACAAGTTTTTTTTTTATAAATTAAGGGTCCATAATTAGCTTTTTTAATCAAATAAAGATCCATAACAAGGTTTATTTGTTTAAATTAAGACTCCATAACAAGGTTTTTTCCCCAATTAAGGATTCATAACTATGTTGTTTAGCAATTAGGCCCCATAACGAGGTTTCTTTTTTCAATTAAAGCTCCATAACGAGATCAGTAAGGGTTAATAATGAGGATTTTTTAATTAAAGGTCTATACGTTTTTTTTTTTTTTTCAATTAAGGGATTTAATGTTTTTTATCTGTCAGGGATAGACAGTGCTTTTAGACATACAACATTTTCAACATGTTTGCTGACGATGTTTTTAAACATTAGTTGCATGTTTAATCGTCATCTGTTTCCATCATGGAAGATGTTTATCAGTTCTCCGGTTGTATCCTGGAAAGGAGGCTATAAATCCTCACCGTTCTCTTCCTCCTCCGAATGAAGAAGTTTTTGGTGGATGTGGCGGCAGCTTCCAACCTCTCGATCCCGAACCGTCCGGTCAGCTTCGATCGGAGGCGGGCTGGCTGCGCTTCCATCGAGGCATCAACCGTACGCTCTCTATTCCAGAGAGGAGAGCGGAGTGGAAGACCTCCTGAGGGACCTGAGGAGCGCCGGGGTCCTCAGGCAGGTCAGGAGCCTCCTCGTCTCATCGTCTCCTCTGGTCCAGGTTTCTGCACAAGAAAAAACAAGAAACTTTCTTCAAACAAGAAAGAAACAAAGCTATCTTAACGACTTATATAACCCACCTTTGAATAAGTTCAAATTAAGATTTTAGGTCAAATATTATAATATATATATATATATATAATATATATATAATCTATATATTATATATCTATATATATCTCATATCTTATTTTCCACCAGAAATAACAGACAACAACTTCTCTGACTTAACATTCGTTTTTAAGATTATCTTGGAGACTATTTCAGGCTTTAAGGATAAGTCAGTGTAGATAAATTGAGAGAGAGAGAGTGAGAGAGAAGAGAGAGAGGAGAGCGACATAAACAGAGGGAGGAGAGAGAGGAGACAGAAGGACAGAGAGGAGCATAAAGAGGGACAGAGAGGGATAGCAAGAAGGGAGTAGCGATGGACAAAAAAATAAAGGGAGGTGAAATAAATGGGAGATGGATGAGAGGCATGGGGAGAGGGGGAGAAAAACAGATAGGTAAGGAGAGAAGTGGGAGAGAAGAGGAGGAGAGAACAAAAGGAATAAGAGGAGAGGAGAGGGAGAGGAAAGAGGAGATAGATAAAGGGAGAGAGGAGAGAGAGAGGAGAAAGATGAGAGGAGGCGAGGGCAGAGAGGAGAGGGGAGAAAAAGAGATAGGTAGGAGAGAAGATACGGAGAGGGAGACGAGAGAAGGAGAGAACCAAAAGATCAGAGGGCGAAAGAGAGGGAGGGAAAGAGATAGGTAGGAGAAAGAGAAGAGAGACAGTGAGGATGAGAGAGAGGAAGAGGGTGGTGGAAGAGGTTTTATGCATGCTGATGATGATAGAAAAATGTATCAACATAGAAACTAAATGTGTTGCACATCCTAAGACGACTTTTAAATCGACTAAGACTGGACATTGTGAGATGACATCTTTTCATTATCGAAATATTGAGTTTTTGTGGAAGAAGCTCAGGTTCGGGGGAACCCACCTGTCCTGATGGAACGTTTGCAGCTGGCTACATAGGTGAACGGATGGGAGAAGTGACGCCCCGTGTGCCTGGCTGCTCTGTCCCTGGAGGACATTGAGGATCTCTACTTATTTGTAGCTCTGAAGACAGGGTTTCTGCTGATGGGACTATGTGGAGCCCCTCGGGTAGCAGCGATTGTTATAAAGCGGTCAGTGAAGCTCAAAACCCACCGAGCTGACCGGCTGGATTGTTAACGGCGGGTAAGCAGAGCCGTCAGTAATCAGACCAGTTGGTATAAACCATAAGATGAACGAGAACCCGGAGTACGCTGACGGCTGTGCAGCAGATCTGGACCAAAAATGGAGGCCACGAGATGGACATTATGAACATTAGAGGTCTGTGAAATTGAAAGATTCTTCTTTCGGCTCCTTCCCTATTCTTCAGGACGGTCTTAGTCGAGGCTGTGGGGAGCAAAACAGCTTTTCTTGGAGAACAAGATAACGAGAAGCTCTGAACTCCTCCTCGAGGACTCTACCGTCTTCTGTGCGTTCACCTCCAGTCTGAGTGAGCGGGGTTCGTGAACTGCTCTTCAGCTGCAGATCCGGATGTGTGCTTGCTTGTGTCTGGATCTATCTCCACTTCCTCTGTTCCCATCCTGAAGCGATGTGATGTCTACGTAAATGTGACGAATGTGCTTGTTGTCTCCCTGATCTCACACTGCTCTAACTGAAGTACAGAGAGAGAGGGGCTTGTTTTTTTCAGCCATCTTTCCTGTTGTATAATTCCTCGTTATATTTGCTCCAATTTACATGCAGTGACCAATAAAGGTCTTATTCAATTACTTTGGGTCTGAAGGGGTTAAAGTGTGAACTAAACGCTAATCTGATGGTCTGATTGTGTGTGACAGATTTCACTCAGGATGAGAAGGCACTGAAGGGCGAGTGCGACTGCTCTCAAGGTAATCATGTGTTTATTTACTGCAGCTTCAGTCCTGAGGAAACAAAACTCTTCAGCATCAACAGTCTTCAGCTGCTCAGAACTTTTACATCACAAACTGCTCTCCTGAAAAGAGCTCTGATGTTTAATTATATAGTTATTTTCCTAAATTACTTTTTAACAAGTCATATACAGTAAAATCCTGAGAGTAAAATTAACTCTATCCAGAGTAGGACCAAATGCACTCTAAATAGAATGAAGCAAAAACACTTAAACGGAGTTAAATCATCTAAACCATTGATATCCCATAATACCACACCACAACACGTTGTTGTAAAAGCGCTAAATCTTCAGTGATATGACCTCTTACCTGCACACTAACTTACAGCTGCTGTGTAAATATACTGTTCAAAATTGTATTCTTTATCTTTATTCATTAACCCATAATGCATTGCAAATTGCAACAATTAAATGTGGAAACAATAATTTTCTGTACAATTTAGCTGTAAAAGTACAGCAATTTGTTACAGTGTCGAAATATTCTCATTTAGATCAAAAGCATCAAGAAAATGATTAATGTAATAATGCAAATAAGTGTGTGTCTCCACAGTAAAATGAACTCTATCCAGAGTAGAACCAAATACACTCTAAATAGAGTGAAACAATAACACTTAAACTGAGTTAAATCATCAACGAGGTTATCCTCGAAACCGTTGATTATTTACCGAAAACTTGTACATAGTGATAATTTTACTATAAAAAACGTCACAAACTATTTTCCTCATCACATTTTAACAAAAAAATAAGAGTTTACCTTACCTACGTTTTATGGTTCAGAGTGATGAGCTCAGTGTTAATTTAACTCTATTTGGAGTAGGAACAAATAGACTCAAAGCAGTGTCAATTTAACACTCTCAATTTTATTGTTTGTTCATCCCTGTTTTATGCACAGAATTAAGTCTAAACACCTTCTACAAGCCGACTTCTATTACAGGAGTGTTTAGGTTGAGCTTCATTTTCTGTCATTTGTCTATAAAATCAATTTAATGCCATGATTTTTAACACTTTGAGGATCCTTGGATCCGGAACTCATCTTTCTTTCGTCAGCTGTAGCAGCGTTGTTGTTCCTCTCAGAATCTCTCGTTCTTCTAAGCTGTTATTTTTGGAGTGCAGTTTGTAAACTCTTGCTTTTATTGCGATGGAAGGAGCTAAAATCAGTTGTTATGCAGCGGTTTCCCACAAGCTCAGACACAACAAGGAGAAACGGCGGAGCTGGAGAGGGTTTGGGCCGCAGGCCGGGGTTACGTAAAGATCCTCCTGTAATTAAACTCTGGGCTCAGAAACGGCTCGTGAGCAGAGCAGAGCGGGCCGGCTCCTCCGCGAGGCAGGTGCTAGCCGCTGACTGAGAATAAACAGCTTTTAAACTACAGATCAGGGACCTGAAGCTAATCTGAGTTTTTATTTGTGTGGGGCTGTTTTTGTGGGATCTTATGAAGAACAAGAAGCAATGGAAATTGAATTTGAAATGTCATAAATACAGTTTTTGCGCAGTTTACCAGACTTTTCTACATTATGCTTATTAAACCCTGCTTAACAAAACAATACCATTTAGCAGACACAGTGTTAAATCAACACTGAGCAAATATTTGCACCCATGTAGAGAGTTAAAGTTAAGTTAGAGTTAGAGTTAAATGTAACACTATAATTGTAGAATTTACACTACGAGAGTTGAATTAACAACGTCGCCATGTTAAAATTGACTGAGGTCTTAACTCACAGCGTGGTGTTAATCCAACTCTCATAAACTTTCGTTTAACACTGGGGTGGATTTAATACATGGCCAACAATTAACACCAGGAGGAACTAACACTGAATTTTACAGGAAAAACCACAGTGTTAAATTAACACTGCTAGTGTGGACCCCATATAAACCCTGCATCAGTGAAAAAATGTAACACTGAGTTAATTTAACACCACATTAATGTAAAATTGACTGGAGTATTAATTCACATCATGGTGTTAATACAACTCTCAGTGTTACAGTTAGGTAGTGTTTATGTATGGGCAACGACTAACACCAAGAGTGTTAAACACTTTAATTGCTGTGTACACAGGTGAAATCACAGTGTTAATCTAACACTGTGAGTGTGGAGCCATATAAGCACTGCTCCAGTGTAAAGTCTAACACAGAGAGTTGAATAACCACAGAGTTGAAAGTGTTAATTTACATCTCGGTGTCAACCCAACTCTTGTAGAGTTACATTTAACACTGGTGCAGTATTTATGGGTAACAACTAACACAAAGAGGGTTGATCCCTGTATAGAACAAATCAGTGTTAAACTAACACTGCTGCAGTGGACCCATATGAGCCCTAAACCAGTCTTAAATCTAACACAAAGTTTAGAGAGTTGAATTAAACACCACATCAATGTTAAAACTGACCGGTCGTTACTTCACATCATGGTGATACTCTCAGAGTTTAACATTTAACACTGGGGCAGTGTTTATGATTGACCAACAATTAACACAAGTAGTGTTGATTTATCACTGCTATTTGCTGTGTATACAGGAAAAAAAAAAGCTAACACTAAAATAAAATATCAGTCAATGTTATTTTAACTTATTATTGACAGCAATTAACGTTATTTATCAATTTACATTTTTCTGCACATAGGTAAATGTGTTTTTAAACATAATTTAAGACTCTCTGATAAAGTGTCAGGGTTTGTTTAGGAAAGTGTAAGATTTAATTTTAAGTGTAAATGTTTTATTTACTATTGAATACAAATAAAACAAATCCCTGTTATAAAGCAAAAGCCATAATTATGGCCACAGCTAGATTAACACTGATTTGTGTGATTCAGATCACAGTGTCAATTTACCGATGTGACTTCTGCAGTATTTATCCATTTCTTAAAAGTTAATCGCTATCGGTTACGCTGAGTTTTTTTGCTACTCGGTGACTTCCGGATCACTAAATGTCATGTTGTTTCTTATATAATGTAGAAATAGATTAAAAAAAACCCATCCCTCACAGCTATCATGAAGGGTGACGATAACAAAATATTAACAAACAAGAGTTGGGACCAGTCTGCAAGTGCCTCTAGTGGCTGGTTGAAGAGCTGCAGCTTTGGTCACTTCCTTATGAGGCACCCAAGGGAGAGCTGGAGGTTCCGGTATGGTTTGATTTGATCGTTTCCTTCCTCCCCCCCCCCTTTCTTATCAGTGGTGAAGCCCAGCGGCCATCACCTCAAACTGACCCTCAAGCTGCAAGACTTTAGCAAAGCCATGTTTAAACCAATGAGGTAATGTTGTTTTGACCAATCAGGAAATACTTTGTTGTTGTGTAGTGTTTCTAGCTTTATAGACATTTATTGATGCGTTTCAGACAGGAGCGAGACGAGGAGACGCCGAAGACATTCTTATACTTCGTCGACTATCAGAGACACAACGACAGAGGATGCGCAGCCTTCCACCTCGACAGGTGAAGGAGAGCAGAGAGAGAGAAGAGAGAGAGACCGAGAGAGAGAGGAGAGAGAGAGAGAGAGAAGGGTGGGTGGTGGAGAGAGGCTGGAGGGAGAAATGAAGAGATGGGAGGAGTGCGAAAGGAAGGGAAGGGGAGAGAAGCAAGAGAAGAACAGAAGATAGAAAGAAAGCGGAGAGGGAGAGAAGAGCAAGAGAAGCGAGGAGCTAGGAGATAAAGTTGCGAAGAGCTGACAGAACCATAAAGAGAGGAGAGAGAGTTGCAAACCTGTAGAGAGGGAGGTGGAGAGAGACCATTTAAAGCTGTGAAGAAAGAAGGAGAGCGAGAAAAGGAAAGACACGCGAGAAAAAGAAAACAAGAAGTGAAGGAGTAGATACTATTAAGAGGGGGGAGAGACCGAGAGGAGTTGCGAGACTATAGAGAGGAAGAGGGAGAAAATGAAGAGAGGAGGGAAGCAGAGAGACCTAATCGAAGGAAAGGGGGAAGAGAAGAAAAAGAGAGAAGGGGCGAGAGAGAGAGGGTGAAAATGAAGAGAGAGGAGACCCACAAAGGAGACGAGAAAGAGAGAAAAGAGGTAGAAAAGAAGAGGGAGATACCGTAAGAGAGGAGAGAGAGGAGAGAGAGCGACCCTAAAGCTCAGAGAGAGTGAGAAAATGAAGAAGGGATGGAGGGAGAGAGAGACCATAAAGAGAGGTGGGAGACGAGATGAGAAGAAGAGGAGGAGAAACCCTAAAGCTCAGAGAGAGACCATAAAGCTCAGAGAGAGTGAGAAAATGAAGAGGGATGGAGGGAGAGAGACCATAAAGAGAGGTGGGAGACAGAGATGAGAAAGAAGAGAGAGGAGAGAGACCATAAAGCTCAGAGAGAGAGAGAGAGAGAGAGAGAGAAAACGAAGAGGGATGGAGGGGAGAGACCATAAAGAGAGGTGGGAGAGAGAAGAAAAGAAGAGAGGAAGATACCATAGAGAGGAGAGAGAGA
>UELW01000356.1:462361-512906 GCA_900490495.1 Danionella dracula | reverse complement strand
TTTTGATTGTTTGATTTTTACTGTAGAGGTGAAACCTGCAACTCAATCGAAGCCAATAACTGATTACATTTTAAAACGTACAGGTGCTGGCTGAGCTGGAACAAATACCTCTGAAGCCCTGGAAACTGAAGATACGCCAGATTCCTTCCAGAGAAAGAAGCAGTTCCAGAGGGCATTGTTGATGCTATGCAATCTGAACCCCTTGAGGACTAGATTTTTTTTCTCTGTCTCACATTAGTAACTTTACATTTGTATTTATATTTGCATACCTGATGCTTTTTTTAGTCAAACTTGTAATGTATACTGGGGCTTAAAACCTGCTCCGTCTAAAATACTGTTGCAAGTTGTAAAACATGCTTTTGAAATTCTCCACATTGTTGATCTTCTCGTTATTGATCAATCTGGCAACCCTGAGGGCCATCTACAGTTTGTCCCATAACAACTTCTGTTTACGTTTAAAGGTAAACTACTTAAAGGTTCAACTAATTCTACTGTTGCAGGATTTCTGTGAGACATTATAGAACTATTCCTTTAATTTAAATAGTCATTTTGTGTGTACTATTTGGGTTTTGTGGAAGATGCACAAAGGAAACAGGAGCTTGCTCTCTTCTCGTACAAACACAGGCGCACATGTAGATAATGCAAGCTCAGTTCAGCTTGTTGTGTCTACAAACTCGCCCTCATCTGACCCCAGGTTACGCAAAGAGCCCTATTGATTTAAAAAAGCACCCTGACCTCAAGATTTCCACATGCGGCAGTCACAGCCTGTGATTTTACTCGCTCAGACAACGTTTAGCTCCAAACCTCAGAGAGGAATGTGTCCACTGGAGAAACCGCTCCAGCCAAGAGTCAACCAGAGTGTTTGCATCCCCCGAACACTCTAGCGCATGAAAATGATCCCAGACCAGTGTCTCACCTCATTTAGAAGCATTCCTCTGGCGCATTAATTCCTCGTAACCCCTGGTGAAGCTTCACAGGGCAACACAGGCTTGCTGTAAAAGGAGCTGCATTATTAACGAAGCATCAGAAGAGCTTCTCGATCCTCTATTCACCTCGCGTCGTTTGGCACGGAGCGAGGGATCATTCATGGCCCGAACATGAGCCGAACACCTTGATTTATTCATCTTTCCACTCAACCGTTGAGAAAACGCAGAACGGGCGCGTGCAATAATAAATACCCCGCTGAACCGGGATGATGTGTGAAGGCTCTCGTCTGGGAATGCAGGTGGAATGCGTTCTTCTGGAGGGAGTGCTGATGCTCGTCTACATGAATGGATCAGTTTCCATTAATCCTCACCTTTCTGGTTAGAAGCAGAGGATTAATCTAATAATCTTCTGGAAATGTGCTGCTTTTTATCTATTGAAAGGCAGAGATTATTAAAAGGAATCTCTGAAAATCATGGCAATAAATTTGGAGCGAACTGAGAGAGAGATGTACTATTGCAGCAGCAGCAGCAGCAGGACTGGCTCTCTCTCTCTTTTTCTTTCTCTCTCGCTCTCTCTCTCTCTGTGCGGCTGCAGCATTAGCTGCTCTACTCAGACCTCAGGTCCTGCTGGCTCCATCAGAAGAGGCTCTGCAGCAGAGCCTGGACATCCTACGCTGAGCATCAGCTCCAACCAAACCAGAGTCCTCACATTCCAGAAGAGACTCAGATCTCAGAACGAGACTTTTTCAATTTAATGCAATGAACTCAGAATGTGTGGTATATCATCACTAGTTAATGATTAAATTAACCATTTATGTATGAAGAGTTAATGATAAGTTCTATAAGTTTAATGTAATATAAAGAGAGAGAGAGAGAGAGGGGTAAGTAGAGAGAGACCAGAGAGAGAGAGTGTGTGTGAGAGAGAGAGAGAGGGAAGCTAGCTGGAGATGCCAGAGAGGAGGGAGAGAGAAAGAGAAATCATAGAGAGAAGGAGAGAGAGGAGAGAGAGGGAGGGAGAGAGAGGGACGAGAGATAGAGAGAGCATACACAGCTCACTCGCTCGTTCAGCTGTTAGTGAGCAGAAGAGCGCTCTGCTGAATGGAATAGAATAGGAACTCAAACAGGAAGTGATTTCAACTCATCTAACAACTCTTCCATCCAGGAGATCCTTTCAGAGCCTCTTCTGGACACCTCTATCAACTTTTATAAACTTTGCTCTTAATAACGGCATTCATGGATACGTGCACACCTGAGTTACTGCAGCACCTAGAGGGACTTCTCCTGTGAGAGAGGTGAGGAGACGCTTCCAGAACAAACCGCGGCTCCCCAAAACATTTCACTAACAAACATTCTCCTGTGCTTCAGATTTTAACTCTTCTTAGAAGACTTCTAAATCCTGTTCCACTCCAAACTTCCTGCTCTTCTGTGTTGAGTTTGTGCACAGGTGCTAAAGTAAAATTAAAAGTACTCGTGAGTACGCATGAAAGTAACCGCCAAAATATTCACTTGAGTAAGAGTAAAAAAAGTATACCAACAAAAATTTACTCAAGCACTTTTTTTAGTGTAGTTGCTAATTACTTCGGAGTATTTCCTGTGGATTGCTTTAGGTTTTTTCCTGAGGGGAAAATAATGTAGCCGATTGTAAATTATAATAAAACCTACATTTTAAAAAGTGATACACGTTACAAAATGACGTTTAGCTTCTCTACGATCACATTTCACAGAACACCAGCTCTGTGAAATCCACATTTATCTGCGCAGCGCCCTCTGTCTGCTGTGTGATGTCTGTGCGTGCGTGACATCAGCACGCTACAGTCTGCAGCGAGGATGCTCTCCATCCGCCGCCGTCGACTCGAGGATCTGCAGACTCTCGTCTCAGCCTCACGAGCCTCGCTAACATTAAAAAAAGCTTCCTTTAGATTTATTTACATCATATTAGGAACGGGAGAATGCAGCTAAAATGTAACACAGGTGTAACTAAGTAAAAGTACAGATATTTCACTAAATATTTACTCGAGTAAAAGTACTCAAAAAGTACTAGTTACCCTAAACATGTACTCAAGTAAATGTAACTAGTTACTAGCCACCTTGGATTTTGTGCACTATTTCACCAAAAAATGTGAAACCATAAACTTTGGTTATAACTAGAACTCCTTAAACACATTAGAAGCTTTTTCTGTCACTTGCTTCAGAAAGAGAAACATATTCATCAACTGGTTTCGTTACTCACAGCAAAATATTCTAAGTTGTAAGTTCATTTGTGCAAGCTACAAAGATCACGGTAAATAAAGGGTTAAAGTAGTCGAGTCTGTGAGTAACGCGTGTAGAAAGAAAAGGGTGTTGACCCTTGTTGCATCAGCATCTGTAAACATCCTTCTACTCTAAAGACTGCGTGGCAAGCTCGGTTAACATCCACACCTGGGATTTACACCTGAGAGAACACATTGGTCGTTTCTTCCATCAAGAGTCCTTTTGTGTTCTTTAGACATATTTTTTAAAATACATACAATTTTGAAAAATGTCTATTTTCTTTAGTGAAGACTTTACTATCTTTCTGTTATGATTTTTCATACGTTTTGATGTCTGTATATGTGTCAAAATCACATTTTCCCCATTTTTAAATTTTAAAATCATGAATATTCTGAAACTTTTAACATGCATCATTTCAGAATTACGCAAATATTTAAAGGATATTATATTATTGTGTGAGACTATAGCTATACAGCTTGTGTGTAACTACAGCTTGTCGCACGGTATTGTTTGTCAATTTCACCACTACACGCGCAGAAATCTTTTTAATTAATTTATAGACTTTTCAACAAAAACTTTACATTTTTCCTTCAATTTTTTTTCAACAAAATACTTTTTTCTATTTATTGCTTTTTCAACAATACGTTTTTCTATTTATTGATTTTTCAATAACATTTTTTTCATGTATTTAATGATTTTTCAATTAAAACTTTTTTATTTTTCATCCACAAAAACAAATTTTTCTTCCATTTATTGATTTCTCAATTTTGAGCAGAAGACCTTTTCTGAAGATCTATCGATCACCTATCGATCACCTATCGATTACCCATCGATCACCTATCGATCATCTATCGATCACCTATCGATCACCTTTCTATCACCTTTCTATCACCTATCGATCATCTATCGATCACCTTTCTATCACCTATCGATCATCTATCGATCACCTATCGATCACCTTTCGATCACCTTATCGATCACCTATCGATCACCTATCGATCACCTTTCGATCACCTTTCGATCACCTATCGATCACCTTTCTATCACCTTTCTATCACCTATCGATCATCTATCGATCACCTTTCTATCACCTATCGATCATCTATCGATCACCTATCGATCACCTTTCGATCACCTTATCGATCACCTATCGATCACCTATCGATCACCTTTCGATCACCTTTCGATCACCTTTCGATCACCTTTCGATCACCTATCGATCATCTATCGATCACTTATCGAGACATTTCTGCAGAGTATCATCACCTTGTGAGCTGACGTTGTGAGCTAAAGACAGCGCACTACAATCCTGCAGACTGATCCCAGATGCGAAGGAAAGCGAGTAAAATATCAATAAATAACCCAGATATTAATTGTCATGTGTTTAATTAAAATATATACAACATTTTTTACAAACGGATAGCTTCTAAGTGAGCTATAGAGAAGTCGGTGCAATTTAAAAAAAAAAGAGAGAAAGAAACAAAAAATCTAATTTAGAAGCTTTCACAGATTGGACAGAACAGGCTCAAAACCTTTTTGTTCACTCTGTGGCGATTTTGAGTCTTAATTCTGCCATAATTTTCTCCGTGTTTCAACAAGTGGAATGCTTACATTTAGCTGACATTACATTACCTGCCTATAAAGATTAAAAGGTTTCATGAGCAAATAAAAGCAAATCTTTAAGAGAAAGACAGCAAGTAAGTAAGATGATCCACGATAAGAGCCAGAACAGAAGAAAATAGTCCCAAGAAAAGAAGAAAAAGAGCGAAATCAGCAGATCAGAAAAGGTTTTGCTGGTTCTGCCTCGTGCAGCCCCTGGAAAGCCCCAGCGGCTCTCAGCTAGCAGCTATCAGGTAGCAGCTAGCAGTTCTCAGGTAGCAGCTAGCAGCTCTCAGGTAGCAGCTCGCAGCTAGCAGCTCTCAGCTAGCAGCTAGCAGCTCTCAGCTCTCAGGTAGCAGCTAGCAGCTCTCAGCTAGCAGCTCTCAGGTAGCAGCTCTCAGCAATCAGCTAGCAGCTCTCAGCTAGCAGCTCTCAGCTAGCAGCTCTCGGCTAGCAGCTCTCGGCTAGCAGCTCTCGGCTAGCAGCTCTCAGGTAGCAGCTAGCAGCTCTCAGGTAGCAGCTAGCAGCTCTCAGGTAGCAGCTAGCAGTTCTCAGGTAGCAGCTAGCAGCTCTCAGGTAGCAGCTCTCAGCTAGCAGCTCTCGGCTAGCAGCTCCCGGCTAGCAGCTCTCGGCTATCAGCTCTCGGCTATCAGTTCTCGGCTATCAGCTCTCAGCTAGCAGCACTCAGCTAGCAGCTCTCAGCTAGCAGCTCTCAGGTAGCAGCTAGCAGCTCTCGGCTAGCAGCTCTCGGCTAGCAGCTCTCGGCTAGCAGCTCTCGGCTATCAGCTCTCGGCTATCAGCTCTCGGCTATCAGCTCTCAGCTAGCAGCTAGCAGCTCTCGGCTAGCAGCTCTCGGCTATCAGCTCTCGGCTATCAGCTCTCAGCTAGCAGCTCTCAGCTAGCAGCTCTCAGCTCTCGGCTAGCAGCTCTCGGCTATCAGCTCTCAGCTAGCAGCTCTCAGCTAGCAGCTCTCAGGCGTCACTGCTGCTGTGCTGACAGTGGCCTGCTCCTCCTCCTTCATCTCACATATGAGAGCATGTTTTCATCTCTCGAAGTGCTCCTACCTCACGCAAGAAGAGGACAAAATGTTGGACGTGAACAACAGTGTTTTGACTTTTTTACAACCAAAAAAGGGCACTGAAAAACATTTAAGATGAAAAGATTGTCACTGAAAACCAATATATAGTACAGTATTTAATATAAAAACATTCAATGTTAAAATAAATTCAAGCCCAGATACTTTCTCAACTTCTATTTATTGATTTTCAGCCAAAATCTTTCAATTTTTAAGTTTTCAACAATTTTTTTATTGATTTTTCATCAAAAAATTTTTTTTATTTTTTTCTTACGCTTTTACACAAAAAAGTTTTCTTCTATTTATTGATTTTTCAACAAAACACTTTTTTTCTTCTATTTATTTATTTTTTAAACAAAACAACTTTTTTATTCTATTTACTGATTTGTCAATAAAAAACATTTTCTTCAATGTAAAGATTTAATTTTTAAGGACCTTTTCCGTTGAAGATGTTTAAACAGAAAGTGAGAACTGGGGAGATGTGCTCAAACCTTTTGGTGTCAGTCAGCTATCAGGTTGCTGCTTTCTGGACCAAACCTTGAAATAGCTGCTTTGTTACAAGAAAAACTTGTTTATTGTTTATACATTTTTTAAACAAAAAAACGTATTTTATTCTATCTATTAAGTTTTTCAAATAAAACCCTCTTTTTCTTCTATTTACTGAATTTTCAACAAAAAATCTTCTATTTATTGCTTTTCAACCAAAGACTTCCATCCATCCATCTTCATGTCGGCTTTATTCCCTTTCGGGGTCGCCACAGCGGAATGAACCGCTAACTCTCTGGCATATGTTTTACGCAGCGGATGCCCTTCCCTGCCGCAACAACCAAAGACTTTTAAGTTTATATTTATAGATTATTCAACAAAAAATATATTCTATTTAATGATTTAAAAAACGTTTTTTACTTTAGTTTTTTTTTACAAAAACGTATTTTCTTCTAACTGTTCAGTTTTTCAAATAAAACCCTCTTTTTCTTCTATTTACTGCATTTTCAACAAAAATCTTCTATTTATTGATTTTCAACCAAAGACTTTTAAAATTATATTTATAGATTTAAAAAAAACTTTTTCTTCCATTTAATGATTTAAAAAAAAAAACTTTTTTTTTTTTTTACAAAAAAAACATATTTTATTCTATCTATTGATTTTTCAAAGAAAACATTTTTTCTTCTATTTATAGTTTTTTTCAGCAGACAATTCATTCAAGTTATTTAAAAGAGATTGTAAAGAAACTGAGAACCTTTTTGGTGTCAGTCAGTTATCCGGTTGCTGCTTTCTGGACCAAACCTTGAAATAACTGCTTTATTGTTTTTACAAGAAACCCATCAATCAAATCCCTTTCGTACGAACTCTGCGCTGCTGTTTTCTTTCTTCTCTGAACACAATCTGAGATCATTTGGGATCATACAAACAAGACCAAATAATATCAGCCATGCTATAAACACAATATCAGGGATGCACGCTTGTTGGATTGTGGATTTAAGTCTATGTGGAATTAGATAAGTAGATAAATAGACGTATTAGACTCTTATCCAGCAGGTGGAGTTATTTTACGCTGTTTTTACGACTTTATGGGGCAGTCACAGGATTCTTCTGTTAGGACTCTGAGGACGTGAAGGTGGCGTGTGGATCACTGACCTGCAGCTCCTCGTCGTCATGAGGAGAGATCGGCTCCTCCTGGTTCTGACTCTGCTCGCCCTCATGGCTGCAGACGTCCACTTCTTCCTCCTGCCGAGGCTCAGATCCTGGCTCCTCCAGCCCAGAGGAGGAAGCTGCGAGTGCTTGAACTCAAACGGCAGTCTGGAGCTCAGCAACTTCTCCATGTCTTCCACGACTCACGGGTCCAAGCTGGAGCGGCTGCTTGAGCATCCGCTCTATAACATCCGTCTGCCGCGTCTGAGGCCTGAAGAGCTGCTGCTGCAGCCTCAGGAGCTCGTGAGCTACTACCAGAGGAAGATCAGCCACTGGGGCAGGTAACGAGATGAACGCTTGAGGCTGGAATTCCTTCATAGTGATGCAAAGCTGCCCTGCACCAATCACTCTCTCCATCTGAACTCATGAATCAGATCCTTTAACACAGGAGTGTCTAATATTGCTTTAATTGATAAAAAAGAGTCCAAACAACAGCTTAACTATTAACAATAACTATTTTTTAATCAATTAAGGGTCCATAATTTTAGTTTCATTTAAGGGTCCATAAGGAAACTTTTTTTAATCAAACAAGGGCAAACAGTGAGAGTTTCTATCAATTCAGGGTTCATTATGAGAGTTTTTATTTATCAATACAGGAACATATAACAGGTTTTGATCAACTAAGGGTCAATAATGATGACATCTGTTTTAATTACGGGTACACAGTGAGGGTTCAATTAAGAGTCCATCACAATTTTTTTTTTATATATATATATATAAATTAAGGGTCAATAATTCGTTTTTTTTATTATTATTATTTAAGGGTCCATAGAGTTTTTTTTGTCAGTTAAGGACCCATAACAAGTTTTTTTTTTTTATAAATTAAGGGTCCATAATTAGCTTTTTTAATCAAATAAAGATCCATAACAAGGTTTATTTGTTTAAATTAAGACTCCATAACAAGGTTTTTTCCCCAATTAAGGATTCATAACTATGTTGTTTAGCAATTAGGCCCCATAACGAGGTTTCTTTTTTCAATTAAAGCTCCATAACGAGATCAGTAAGGGTTAATAATGAGGATTTTTTAAGTAAAGGTCTATACGTTTTTTTTTTTTTTTCAATTAAGGGATTTAATGTTTTTTATCTGTCAGGGATAGACATGGCTTTTAGACATAAAACATTTTCAACATGTTTGCTGACGATGTTTTTAAACATTAGTTGCATGTTTAATCATCATCTGTTTCCATCATGGAAGATGTTTATCAGTTTCTCCGGTTGTATCCTGTGAAAGGAGGCGTATAAATCCTCACCTGTTCTCTTCCTCCTCAGAATGAAGAAGTTTTTGGTGGATGTGGCGGCAGCTTCCAACCTCTCGATCCCGAAACCGTCCGGTCAGCTTCGATCCGGAGGCGGGCTGGCTGCGCTTCCATCGAGGCATCAACCGTTACGCTCTCTATTCCAGAGAGGAGAGCGGAGTGGAAGACCTCCTGAGGGACCTGAGGAGCGCCGGGGTCCTCAGTGCAGGTCAGGAGCCTCCTCGTCTCATCGTCTCCTCTGTGTCCAGGTTTCTGCACAAGAAAAACAAGAAACTTTCTTCAAACAAGAAAGAAAACAAAAGCTATCTTAACGACTTATATAACCACCTTTGAATAGTTCAAATTAAGATTTTAGGTCAAATATATATATATATATATATATATATATATATATATATATATATATATATATATATATATATATATATATATTCATATCTTATTTTTTCACCAGAAATAACAGACAACAACTTCTCTGATTTTAAACATTTCGCTTTTAAGATTATCTTGGAGACTATTTCAGGCTTTAAGGATAAGTCAGTGTAGATAAATTGAGAGAAAGAGAGAGAGAGGGAAGAGAGAGAGGAGAGAGACATAAACAGAGGGAGAGAGAGAGAGAGAGAAGGGACAGAGAGGAGGCATAAAGAGGGACAGAGAGGGATAGCTGAGGGAGAGCGAGGAAAGAGTGAAATAAATTGGAGAGAGGAGGGGGAGAGGGGGGAGAAAAAAAGATAGGTAGGAGAGAAGTGGGAGAGAGAGGAGGAGAGAACAAAAAGAATAAGAGGAGAGAGGAGAGGGAGGGAAAGAGAGAGATAGATAAAGGGAGAGAGGAGAGAGAGAAGAGAAAGAGAGAGGAGGGAGGAAGAGAGAGGGGGAGAAAAAGAGATAGGTAGGAGAGAAGAAGGAGAGGGAGAGAGAGAAGGAGAGAACAAAAAGAATAAGAGGGAGAAAGGAGAGGGAGGGAAAGAGATAGGTAGGAGAAAGAGAAGAGAGACAGTGAGGATGAGAGAGAGGAAGAGGGTGGTGGAAGAGGTTTTATGCATGCTGATGATGATAGAAAAATTGTATCAACATAGAAACTAAATGTGTTGCACATCCTAAAGACGACTTTTAAATCGACTAAGACTGGACATTGTGAGATGACATCTTTTCATTATCGAAATATTGAGTTTTTGTGAAGAAGCTCAGGTTCGGGGGAACCCACCTGTCCTGCTGGAACGTTTGCAGCTGGCTACATGGTGAACGGATGGGAGAAGTGACGCCCCGTGTGCCTGGCTGCTCTGTCCCTGGAGGACATTGAGGATCTCTACTTATTTGGAGCTCTGAAGACAGGGTTTCTGCTGATGGGACTATGTGGAGCCCTCGGGTAGCAGCGATTGTTAAAAGCGGTCAGTGAAGCTCAAAACCCACCGAGCTGACCGGCTGGATTGGTACGGCGGTAAGCAGAGCCGTCAGTAATCAGACAGTTGGTATAAACCATAAGATGAACGAGAACCGGAGTACGCTGACGGCTGTGCAGCAGATCTTGACCAAAAATGGAGGCCAGCGATGGACATTATGAACATTAGAGGTCTGTGAAATTGAAAGATTCTTCTTTCGGCTCCTTCCCTCTTCTTCAGGACGGTCTTAGTCGAGGCTGTTGTGGGAGCCAAAACAGCTTTTCTTGGAGAACAAGATAACGAGAAGCTCTGATCTTCTCCTCAAGGACTCTACCGTCTTCTGTGCGTTTACCTCCAGTCTGAGTGAGCGGGGTTCGTCGACTGCTCTTTCAGCTGCAGATCCGGATGTCTGCTTGCTTGTGTCTGGATCTATCTCCACTTCCTCTGTTCCCATCCTGAAGCGATGTGATGTCTACGTAAATGTGACGAATGTGCTTGTTGTCTCCTTGATCTCACACTGCTCTAACTGAAGTACAGAGAGAGAGGGGCTGTTTTTTTCAGCCATCTTTCCTGTTGTATAATTCCTCGTTATATTTGCTCCAATTTACATGCAGTGACCAATAAAGGTCTTATTCAATTACTTTGGGTCTGAAGGGGTTAAAGTGTGAACTAAACGCTAATCTGATGGTCTGATTGTGTGTGACAGATTTCACTCAGGATGAGAAGGCACTGAAGGGCGAGTGCGACTGCTCTCAAGGTAATCATGTGTTTATTTACTGCAGCTTCAGTCCTGAGGAAACACAACTCTTCAGCATCAACAGTCTTCAGCTGCTCAGAACTTTTACATCACAAACTGCTCTCCTGAAAAGAGCTCTGATGTTTAATTATATAGTTATTTTCCTAAATTACTTTTTAACAAGTCATATACAGTAAAATCCTGAGAGTAAAATTAACTCTATCCAGAGTAGGACCAAATGCACTCTAAATAGAGTGAAGCAAAAACACTTAAACGGAGTTAAATCATCTAAACCATTGATATCCCATAATACCACACCACAACACGTTGTTGTAAAAGCGCTAAATCTTCAGTGATATGACCTCTTACCTGCACACTAACTTACAGCTGCTGTGTAAATATACTGTTCAAAATTGTATTCTTTATCTTTATTCATTAACCCATAATGCATTGCAAATTGCAACAAATTAAATGTGGAAACAATAATTTTCTGTATAATTTAGCTGTAAAAAGTACAGCAATTTGTTACAGTGTCGAAATATTCTCATTTAGATCAAAAGCATCAAGAAAATGATTAATGTAATAATGCAAATAAGTGTGTGTCTCCACAGTAAAATGAACTCTATCCAGAGTAGAACCAAATACACTCTAAATAGAGTGAAACAATAACACTTAAACTGAGTTAAATCATCAACGAGGTTATCCTCGAAACCGTTGATTATTTACCGAAAACTTGTACATAGTGATAATTTTACTATAAAAAACGTCACAACTATTTTCCTCATCACATTTTAACAAAAAAATAAGAGTTTACCTTACCTACGTTTTATGGTTCAGAGTGATGAGCTCAGTGTTAATTTAACTCTATTTGGAGTAGGAACAAATAGACTCAAAGCAGTGACAATTTAACACTCTCAATTTTATTGTTTGTTCATCCCTGTTTCATGCACAGAATTAAGTCTAAACACCTTCTACAAGCCGACTTCTATTACAGGAGTGTTTAGGTTGAGCTTCATTTTCTGTCATTTGTCTATAAAATCAATTTAATGCCACGATTTTTAACACTTTGAGGATCCTTGGATCCGGAGCTCATCTTTCTTTCGTCAGCTGTAGCAGCGTTGTTGTTCCTCTCAGAATCTCTCGTTCTTCTAAGCTGTTATTTTTGGAGTGCAGTTTGTAAACTCTTGCTTTTATTGCGATGGAAGGAGCTAAAATCAGTTGTTATGCAGCGGTTTCCCACAAGCTCAGACACAACAAGGAGAAACGGCGGAGCTGGAGAGGGTTTGGGCCGCAGGCCGGGGTTACGTAAAGATCCTCCTGTAATTAAACTCTGGGCTCAGAAACGGCTCGTGAGCAGAGCAGAGCGGGCCGGCTCCTCCGCGAGGCAGGTGCTAGCCGCTGACTGAGAATAAACAGCTTTTAAACTACAGATCAGGGACCTGAAGCTAATCTGAGTTTTTATTTGTGTGGGGCTGTTTTTGTGGGATCTTATGAAGAACAAGAAGCAATGGAAATTGAATTTGAAATATCATAAATACAGTTTTTGCGCAGTTTACTAGACTTTTCTACATTATGCTTATTAAACCCTGCTTAACAAAACAATACCATTTAGCAGACACAGTGTTAAATCAACACTGAGCAAATATTTGCACCCATGTAGAGAGTTAAAGTTAAGTTAGAGTTAGAGTTAAATGTAACACTATAATTGTAGAATTTACACTACGAGAGTTGAATTAACAACGTCGCCATGTTAAAATTGACTGAGGTCTTAACTCACAGCGTGGTGTTAATCCAACTCTCATAAACTTTCGTTTAACACCGGGGTGGATTTAATACATGGCCAACAATTAACACCAGGAGGAACTAACACTGAATTTTACAGGAAAAACCACAGTGTTAAATTAACACTGCTAGTGTGGACCCATATAAACCCTGCATCAGTGAAAAAATGTAACACTGAGTTAATTTAACACCACATTAATGTAAAATTGACTGGAGTATTAATTCACATCATGGTGTTAATACAACTCTCAGTGTTACAGTTAGGTAGTGTTTATGTATGGGCAACGACTAACACCAAGAGTGTTAAACACTTTAATTGCTGTGTACACAGGTGAAATCACAGTGTTAATCTAACACTGTGAGTGTGGAGCCATATAAGCACTGCTCCAGTGTAAAGTCTAACACAGAGAGTTGAATTACCACAGAGTTGAAAGTGTTAATTTACATCTCGGTGTCAACCCAACTCTTGTAGAGTTACATTTAACACTGGTGCAGTATTTATGGGTAACAACTAACACAAAGAGGGTTGATCCCTGTATAGAACAAATCAGTGTTAAACTAACACTGCTGCAGTGGACCCATATGAGCCCTAAACCAGTCTTAAATCTAACACAAAGTTTAGAGAGTTGAATTAACACCACATCAATGTTAAAACTGACCGGTCGTTACTTCACATCATGGTGATACTCTCAGAGTTTAACATTTAACACTGGGGCAGTGTTTATGATTGACCAACAATTAACACAAGTAGTGTTGATTTATCACTGCTATTTGCTGTGTATACAGGAAAAAAAAAAAGCTAACACTAAAATAAAATATCAGTCAATGTTATTTTAACTTATTATTGACAGCAATTAACGTTATTTATCAATTTACATTTTTCTGCACATAGGTAAATGTGTTTTTAAACATAATTTAAGACTCTCTGATAAAGTGTCAGGGTTTGTTTAGGAAAGTGTAAGATTTAATTTTAAGTGTAAATGTTTTATTTTACTATTGAATACAAATAAAACAAATCCCTGTTATAAAGCAAAAGCCATAATTATGGCCACAGCTAGATTAACACTGATTTGTGTGATTCAGATCACAGTGTCAATTTACCGATGTGACTTCTGCAGTATTTTATCCATTTCTTAAAAGTTAATCGCTATCGGTTACGCTGAGTTTTTTTGCTACTCGGTGACTTCCGGATCACTAAATGTCATGTTGTTTCTTATATAATGTAGAAATAGATTAAAAAAACCCATCCCTCACAGCTATCATGAAGGGTGACGATAACAAAATATTAACAAACAAGAGTTGGGACCAGTCTGCAAGTGCCTCTAGTGGCTGGTTGAAGAGCTGCAGCTTTGGTCACTTCCTTATGAGGCACCCAAGGGAGAGCTGGAGGTTCCGGTATGGTTTGATTTGATCGTTTCCTTCCTCCCCCCCCCCCTTTCTTATCAGTGGTGAAGCCCAGCGGCCATCACCTCAAACTGACCCTCAAGCTGCAAGACTTTAGCAAAGCCATGTTTAAACCAATGAGGTAATGTTGTTTTGACCAATCAGGAAATACTTTGTTGTTGTGTAGTGTTTCTAGCTTTATAGACATTTATTGATGCGTTTCAGACAGGAGCGAGACGAGGAGACGCCGGAAGACTTCTTCTACTTCGTCGACTATCAGAGACACAACGCAGAGATCGCAGCCTTCCACCTCGACAGGTGAGAGAGAGAGAGAGAGAGAGAGAGAGAGAGAGAGAGAGAGAGAGAGAGAAGGTGGGTGGTGGAGAGAGGAGAGGGAGAAAATGAAGAGAGGGAGAGTGAGAAAGGAAAGGGAAGGGGGAGAGAAGAAAGAACAGGAAGATAGAAAAAGAGAGAGGAGAGAGAGGAGAGAGAGAAAGAGAGAGGAGAGGGGAAAGAGAGAGAGGAGATAAAGTGAGAAGAGCGACAGACCATAAAGAGAGGAGAGAGAGTGCAAAAATGTAGAGAGGGAGGTGGAGAGAGACCATAAAGAGTGAGAAAGAAGAGAGAGAAAAAGACAGAGAGAAAAAGAAAAAAGAAGTGAAGGAGATACTATTAAGAGGGGGAGAGAGAGGAGTGAGAGACTATAGAGAGGAGAGGGAGAAAATTAAGAGAGGGAGGGAGAGAGAGAAATAGAAGGAAAGGGGGAAGAGAAGAAAAGAGAGAAGGGCGAGAGAGAGAGGGTGAAAATGAAGAGAGAGACCACAAAGGAGACGAGAAAGAGAGAAAAGAGGTAGAAAAAGAAGAGGGAGGTACCTTAAAGAGAAGAGAGAGAGAAGAGAGAGCGACCATAAAGCTCAGAGAGAGAGAGAAAACGAAGAGGGATGGAGGGAGAGAGACCATAAAGAGAGGTGGGAGACAGAGATGAGAAAGAAGAGAGAGGAGAAACCATAAAGCTCAGTGAGAGACCATAAAGCTCAGAGAGAGAGAGAGAAAACGAAGAGGGATGGAGGGAGAGAGACCATAAAGAGAGGTGGGAGACAGAGATGAGAAAGAAGAGAGAGGAGAGAGACCATAAAGCTCAGAGAGAGAGAGAGAGAAAACGAAGAGGGATGGAGGGAGAGAGACCATAAAGAGAGGTGGGAGACAGAAAAAGAAGAGAGGAAGATACCATAGAGAGGAGAGAGAGAGAGATTTCACATTTTAAATCCCTCACAAACACACACCGTCTATGATCTGAGCGTGCGGTCAGACACCAGAAGCTCTGCAGCATCTTCAGACCCGAGGAGACAGAAGTAAAGAGCTAGATTAGAGGCAGCACACGTCTATTATTATTATTATTATTATACAGATTACATGATGAAAGCGCAGAGGAGGGATGGAGACAGACAGGCTCTGAGACATTCTCACCTCATACAATTAAACTTTAAACACCGGTTACACTTTCAGTATTCTAGCCAACAAAATCATCTTCTATTACAAGCTTTAATGGTTAGAATTATGTTGCTCTTGTCTTGTGATTTAACTTGAACAAAAAGCTGATTTAAATGTGGTAAATATTAGCTACACTGATAGATGTTATGTACATGTTGTACGCGAAATGAGTTAGCACACATAGTGTAATTAATTAATTAGCTTCCCTGTGTTCTTTGTTGAAAAGAAAACTCGATTGGAAGAAGAAATATTAAAAGCTTTCACCAGGCTTCACGGATTCAGCAGTTAATGTCAATGCTTCAGATGCTTTAATTAATTACTGAAAGAAGGTACAAAAAATAAATAAAAATAAAATAATAAAATATGTCGAAAGAAAATAAAATAAAAATAAATAAAAATAAAGGGACAGTATGGAAGAAAAACATATATTTAAAAAAACATTTTTGCATTTCAATATAGCGGCAACCCCACTCTTTCTCTCTCAATGGGCAATAAAAAGTGACTCGACTTGTCATTCCTCGACTGGCCACTTGGGCCCTGGGACTGAAAGTGAGCAGATTCCAATTGACACTCGTGTAAAATGAATAACTTTACAGCTGAAAAAACATGTTTAAAGCCTCGCTGCACAAGGTTTTTGATTCTTATAGTTAGTTTTGACCTTGAAAGGGGGTATTTTGCCTTTCTTTAGGTTATAATAAAAGTTTTGCATAATTAAGGGCTGGGCTCGTCAAGCTTTGAGGTTTCATTCTTGTCATTTCTGATCCACTAAATAACATATTTTTGCCTGTTTTTGTAGTAATACTTTGTCAAGGAGGAAGTGGCTAATTTACCCAAACTCCAAACCTTGTTTGCTTTCTTCTGAAACTTGTAATTCCTCGACTGGCCACTTGGGGCAGAGGCCAGATTTTCCATTCACCCCATATAAAAAAGCTCAACTTTACCAACAAACGAAAACAGTTGTGCTTCAATGTTTTTTTATTCATATCATACCAAAACGACTATGGGTGGGTGATTTATCCATATTTTATACAGTCGATGATTAATGATTATTAATTAATGAGTAGTTTGGAAGCTTATTTGCTTCTTGCTACCTATGTTCCATTAGGTGCTCCGTAGAAATGCATTTCTAACTAAAGATAAAGTTTAATCATCTTAAATATGTTCTGTAGATGCAAAACATCTTACCCTCCCTCTTATCCTCTATTGTGAAATGTTCTTACCAAAGCAAAGCGACTCATTTACTGCATTGTTAGTTATTTTTAAGATTTATAGACTGCATGACTCGAAGCTGTCGATGGCGGAGAGGAAAATTCCCAGCGGTTCCCACCCTGCCATTAGTGGTGTGAGCGAAGGGTGTTTTCCCGCACGTCTGAGCTTAATGAAAAACACTGTAAACATTGAGCAATTCTTGTGTAAAGCAGAAACAAAGACAAAAAAAAAACTGTTTCAGGATCAGACAATGAACCCTCTAAGAACTAATAAATCTCTTGTTTGATCTGCATCGGTTCCTAAATCAAGAAATATTTCATGTTTTCATAGGTAGGCTGACTCTGGAGATCTCTAGATTAAACTGAGTGTTCGCATCGGTTCCTAAATCAAGAAATATTTCATGTTTTCATAGGTAGGCTGACTCTGGAGATCTCTAGATTAAACTGAGTGTTCGCATCGGTTCCTAAATCAAGAAATATTTCATGTTTTCATAGGTAGGCTGACTCTGGAGATCTCTAGATTAAGCTGAGTGTTCGCATCGGTTCCTAAATCAAGAAATATTTCATGTTTTCATAGGTAGGCTGACTCTGGAGATCTCTAGATTAAACTGAGTGTTCGCATCGGTTCCTAAATCAAGAAATATTTCATGTTTTCATAGGTAGGCTGACTCTGGAGATCTCTAGATTAAACTGAGTGTTCGCATCGGTTCCTAAATCAAGGAATATTTCATGTTTTCATAGGTAGGCTGACTCTGGAGATCTCTACATTAAACTGAGTATTCGCATCGGTTCCTAAATCAAGAAATATTTCATGTTTTCATAGGTAGGCTGACTCTGGAGATCTCTAGATTAAACTGAGTGTTCGCATCGGTTCCTAAATCGAGAAATATTTCATGTTTCATAGGTAGGCTGACTCTGGAGATCTCTAGATTAAACTGAGTGTTCGCATCGGTTCCTAAATCAAGAAATATTTCATGTTTTCATAGGTTGGCTGACTCTGGAGATCTCTAGATTAAACTGAGTGTTCGCATCGGTTCCTAAATCAAGGAATATTTCATGTTTTCATAGGTAGGCTGACTCTGGAGATCTCTAGATTAAACTGAGTGTTCGCATCGGTTCCTAAATCGAGAAATATTTCATGTTTTCATAGGTAGGCTGACTCTGGAGATCTCTAGATTAAACTGAGTGTTCGCATCGGTTCCTAAATCAAGGAATATTTCATGTTTTCATAGGTAGGCTGACTCTGGAGATCTCTAGATTAAACTGAGTGTTCGCATCGGTTCCTAAATCGAGAAATATTTCATGTTTTCATAGGTAGGCTGACTCTGGAGATCTCTAGATTAAACTGAGTGTTCGCATCGGTTCCTAAATCAAGGAATATTTCATGTTTTCATAGGTTGGCTGACTCTGGAGATCTCTAGATTAAATAGAGTGTTCGCATCGGTTCCTAAATCAAGAAATATTTCATGTTTTCATAGGTAGGCTGACTCTGGAGATCTCTAGATTAAACTGAGTGTTCGCATCGGTTCCTAAATCAAGGAATATTTCATGTTTTCATAGGTAGGCTGACTCTGGAGATCTCTAGATTAAACTGAGTGTTCGCATCGGTTCCTAAATCAAGAAATATTTCATGTTGTCATAGGTAGGCTGACTCTGGAGATCTCTAGATTAAACTGAGTGTTCGCATCGGTTCCTAAATCAAGGAATATTTCATGTTTTCATAGGTAGGCTGACTCTGGAGATCTCTAGATTAAACTGAGTGTTCGCATCGGTTCCTAAATCAAGAAATATTTCATGTTTTCATAGGTTGGCTGACTCTGGAGATCTCTAGATTAAACTGAGTGTTCGCATCGGTTCCTAAATCAAGAAATATTTCATGTTTTCATAGGTAGGCTGACTCTGGAGATCTCTAGATTAAACTGAGTGTTCGCATCGGTTCCTAAATCAAGAAATATTTCATGTTTTCATAGGTAGGCTGACTCTGGAGATCTCTAGATTAAACTGAGTGTTCGCATCGGTTCCTAAATCAAGGAATATTTCATGTTTTCATAGGTAGGCTGACTCTGGAGATCTCTAGATTAAACTGAGTGTTCGCATCGGTTCCTAAATCAAGAAATATTTCATGTTTTCATAGGTTGGCTGACTCTGGAGATCTCTAGATTAAACTGAGTGTTCGCATCGGTTCCTAAATCAAGAAATATTTCATGTTTTCATAGGTAGGCTGACTCTGGAGATCTCTAGATTAAACTGAGTGTTCGCATCGGTTCCTAAATCAAGGAATATTTCATGTTTTCATAGGTAGGCTGACTCTGGAGATCTCTAGATTAAACTGAGTGTTCGCATCGGTTCCTAAATCAAGAAATATTTCATGTTTTCATAGGTAGGCTGACTCTGGAGATCTCTAGATTAAACTGAGTGTTCGCATCGGTTCCTAAATCAAGAAATATTTCATGTTTTCATAGGTAGGCTGACTCTGGAGATCTCTAGATTAAACTGAGTGTTCGCATCGGTTCCTAAATCAAGGAATATTTCATGTTTTCATAGGTAGGCTGACTCTGGAGATCTCTAGATTAAACTGAGTGTTCGCATCGGTTCCTAAATCAAGAAATATTTCATGTTTTCATAGGTTGGCTGACTCTGGAGATCTCTAGATTAAATAGAGTGTTCGCATCGGTTCCTAAATCAAGAAATATTTCATGTTTTCATAGGTAGGCTGACTCTGGAGATCTCTAGATTAAACTGAGTGTTCGCATCGGTTCCTAAATCAAGAAATATTTCATGTTTTCATAGGTAGGCTGACTCTGGAGATCTCTAGATTAAATAGAGTGTTTGCATCGGTTCCTAAATCAAGGAATATTTCATGTTTTCATAGGTAGGCTGACTCTGGAGATCTCTAGATTAAACTGAGTGTTCACAGACAGAAGAGTTGAAGCGGTGTTGTAATGGTTCGCAGGGTGCTGGACTTCCGGAGAGTTCCTCCCGCGGCTGGAAGATTGGTCAACGTGAGCGGAGAGATTCTGTATGTTACTCACAACGAAGAGCTGCGCAGCGTCTTCTTCACCTCTCCAGGTTCATTTTACCCCATTTCCATGTAAACATTTTTATTTCTATTTAAAGGCAAAAAAAAATATTTGAAATAAAATAAAAAAAAAGGCTGAAGCGCCCTAACTAAAAACATAACCCTCCAGAATCTGCTTGTTAAAGATCATTTTCAGATTTCATCAACATTATATACAAAACACCTCGATACACAAGATTTTAAACTCACCAATTTTATATCAATGGAAAAAAGTAAATCTTGTACAGCTTGAAACTTTAATTTGTTTATTTGATATTTTCTTTATTAAGTGATATATAAAATAGGGATATAATAAATAGGAAAAATAATTTGACACATGGGGGAAAGGAATTATCATGTCTGGTTAGACAAAGCCCCCCCCCCCCCTCTCTCTCTCTCTCTCTCTCTGCTCCTGCGCAATAGGAAGTGACTGAACTGTAGTACCTCGCCCTGCAGCAAGGGGTATGGGGTCAGAAGTGAGCAGGTTCTCATTCACTTCCATGTTAAAAATGCCCAACTTTGGAGCTGAAAATAACATGTTTCCACCTCTGGTGCTGTTTTTTTTTTTGTTCAGATTGTTAGTTTTAACCTTAATGAACAGAATGGTGAATTATTTTTAAACTACTTTCTTTAAGGATTAATAAATGTAAATATTCAGCCTCTCTGGACCCATATTTGATTACCGGGAAGTGATGGACTTCCACGAAGACGATGGTTGGCTCATTTTTAGCTTCACTTGCATTGCGCACGCGGCGTACATGTTATATACAGTCAATGGACACAATATTTAGAATCCATAAGTCTGGTTTTAAATAAAAGTTATTTTAAATCCATTTTCTTGTGCACAGCTAACAACACGTGTTTCTTCGCCAAGTGCCTGTACATGTGCAAGTCGGAGTATGCGGTATGTGGCCACCCGGATCTTCTGGAAGGGTCCATGTCTGCGTATCTGCCAGGGTTCAGCATCGCCCCCAGAGTCTCCATCCAGCACCCCTGGATGCGCTCCTACAGCTTCAGCGGCAGAGAGGAGTACCCGCACACTGTCATGCGCTTCAATAGTCCAAATCTGTTTCGATTGTTCAATCTTATTTCTGGGGCCAGGTTCCGACTAAAAAGAAAAATCTAATGATTGTTTTCTATAAGCATAACTAGTGGGCAAAGTAGAGTAACCAATGTACTATTTATGTTGCGTATGGAAAAGAAACAGAGCACCCAGAGTAAAAAAGACACACGCAGGAGATCATGGACTGCTCCCAGTTTGATGCTGTGCATTCCACCATCATGTTTTCTGTTGTGCAGAGCAGAAATAGATTAGACTGGGTTCATCAGGTCAAATTGAAGACTTTCAAAGACCTTTTTAATATCTTAATTACAAAGGTTTTCTGGCGTCACGGTGGCGCAGTGGGTAGCACGGTCGTCTCACAGCAAGAAGGTCACTGGTTCGAGTCTCAGCTGGATCAGTTGGTATCTCTGTGTGGAGTTCTCATGTTCTCCTCGTGATCGCGTGGGTTTTCTCCGGGTGCTCCGGTTTCCCCACAAGTCCAAAGACATGCGGAATAAGTGAATTGAATAAGAACAATTGCCCATAGTGTGAATGTGTGTGTGAATGTTTCCCAGCGATGGGTTGCGGCAGGGAAGGGCATCCGCTGCGTAAAACATATGCCAGTGAGTTGGCGGTTCATTCCGCTGTGGCGACCCCGAAAGGGAATAAAGCCGACATGAAGATGGATGGATGGACAAAGGTTTTCTCAAAATCTGGAAACCCTAACAATCGTTTTTTTATGTTTAGGAGCATTTTCTCAATTTCTGACAACCTCAAGAATCCCTTTTATGATTTTGAGCCTTTATGCACTTTTTTGTTCAATCTCTGGCAACCATTCAAATGTACATGTTTGTTTAACATTATGGGTTGTATGTCAATATCTGGCAACCCTAACAATCACTTTTAGGATTTTGAGTGTATATGAGTCTTCTTTCAATCTCTGGCAACCCTAAGCAACAGTCAAACGATGAGCTTTACAAGGACATCAGAAAAATAAGGGCTGTGAAAAATTATGTAAGCCATAGAACAGGGAGTTTAACATCTTTAAGGTTTAAAATTTAGGATTTTAGATTGTAGACTTTTTAAGACCCACGATGATCCCGATAGAACAGGAATAAAACAATGGCAGTGCAAGTGATGCATTATTAACAAGCTTTAAACTTTAAAACTACTGACGTCTCTGTATTCTTTCTCTCATCCTCAGCTGGGAGGTGAACGCATCGTACTGTGACCAGGTGAAAAACACGTACCCTTACAACTCCGGGAGCAGGCTGCTCCATCTCATCGACACAGCAATATTCGACTTCCTCACAGGTGTGCTTCCTGTTCAAACTGAGAGCATGCACCCACGTCTTCTAGTCATCGAACACAAGAAGAGACTCATAACACAGGTTTTTAATCTCATCGTGTGAATCTTGCATCTCACAGTGCTGGGAGAGGCTCAGAAATGCTCCCACTGCTCTGTGAAAAGAGCCCAAACGATGACATCAGATGTCACTAAAAGTTGTCAAAAAAGACAGAAGTCGCTAGATTTGTTGTTAGTCGCTCAATTAAAAAAAAGTCATGAGGGGGTCTGAAAAAGTTTTTAACTCGAAGAAGGTTGTGACTTTATAAACCGCTCTGTCAACAAAAAATTTTTTAGTTTGACTAATTTTACCAAAACAACTTGATGGAGTGAAAGCATTCACGCACACTTTTATCTCAAACACTTTTCAAAGGGTTTCATTGTAGGAGTCCATTAAAGGGAAGAAAATGAACCAAACAATTATACAGCTCAAGCACAACCTCCTGCTTTCCCTCTCCATGCGTAACAGGAAGTGACTTAACTGCAGTTCCTTGAGCGACCACTTGAGGCTGACTCCAGTAGTGAGCAGGTCTCATTCACTCCAATGTTAAAACTGAACAACTTTAGAGCTGAAAAAAACATGTTTCCACCCCTGGCTCCATTAGGTTTGTTGATTCAGGTCCCTCTTTTTAGACTTCATGAACAATCTGAGAGGGAGGAAATAATCTTCAAATGTTTGTTTAAGATATATTAGGCCATAAAGTTCTGCATAATTAAGGGTGTGGCACACACGATTGACAGTTCTTCAGTTTGTCTTTGGTTTCATTCATTACAGCTCATCTCACCTAATGAAATCTGCTTCTCAAAGTAAATATTTCATGCAAAATTATTTATAAGTTGCACACAGTCCCTCACTTGCATGGAAATATTCCTCAATAGATAGATAAATCAATCTAAATTCCCAGTTCAAAGCGGTGTTTTTAATTTCACTTTACATTAAGATTTTGCTTTTTGTTCCAGGAAACATGGACAGGCACCACTATGAGATTTTCACCAAGTTTGGAGACGATGGTTTCCTGCTTCACCTGGATAACGCTCGAGGGTAAGGCCTCATTTTAATGTATGCGACATTTTCCCTTTTAAAACTCAAAAATCAGAACAACTTTCAATATTGGTGTAATTACTGTAAAGGTACTGTAACATTTTGGTCTGGGTTTTTAATCAGTTTTTGTGTGTTTTGCCATCAGAGAATTTGCCTCTAGTTCTTATTTTTCTTCATAATTTTTTGATTGGCTGCAGATTTGGTCGCCCCTCCCACGATGAGATGTCCATTCTTGCTCCGCTGACGCAGTGCTGCATGTGAGAACCACACTCTGTCTTTCATTGGAGTCTTTAACTGCAAAGATTGCAATTTTTTCAAAAAAATTTGATTGTTTTCTGCCTACGTGAAGCGTCAGGGTTTATGCTGGGATTTAATAAGTCTTATTAAATAATAAACCTCAATTTTAGGCCTTAAAAGTCTTTTAAACTCACTGCTCAAGGTCTTAAATAATTTTTCACAGCTCTAATTTTTCTGTTAGTCATGCAAAGCTCATCCCACATGTGTTTTTGTTCCTCGGGTTGCCGGAGATTAAGAAAATGCTCCTAAATGCTAAAAATAATGTAGAAATTATGGTTAGGGTTGCCAAAATAAATTTAGCAAAAAATCCTCAACAATATAAAAGTCAAGATTAGGGTTGCCAGAGTTTGAGAAAACTTCCATAAATCCTCCAAAACATAAAAGTGATGTTTAGCAGCACCATAGTTTGAGAGAATGCTTATAGGCACTTAAAATCTTAAAAGTGATGATTAGGGATGCCAGAGTGTGGGAAACGCTTGTGAACACTCATAAATGCTCAAAATATTAAAAGTGATTGTTACGGTTGTTATAGTGGGCGTAAGATTCAAATGTTAAAATATATAAAAGTAATTGTAGTGATTACCAGGTTGTAATTGCTCATAAATGCTCAAAATCATAAAAGTAAGCATTTGGGTTGCCAGATATTGAGACAATTGTTTTAAATGTAAAAAAAAAAAAGTAAAATTGATTTTATCGTTGTCTGAGTTTGAGAACACCGTCGCAAATGTTCAAAAAACAAGATGGTAAGGGTTTCAGACAATTCATTTGAAGCATACTGTTTATTATGAAAATAAAACTTTTCCTCAATTTGATTGTTAACAGTCTTAAAAAATATGAAATTTGACCTTATAAAATCTGCAGAAACCCTGATACGTGCAGTTGAGCTTTAGTAGAACCCTTTTTGCATAAACAGAAAAAAAAAGCGAATTAATACGTATACGAATGGTCCTCTTCAGGATTAAGCGCTCGACGCTGCTGAGGCTGAAGCTGCTGACGCTGCTCGAGTACCGGCTGAGTGACGTGATGAGAGAATCCCTGTCCCGCGATCTGCTGGCACCCATCCTGACCGAACCGCACCTTCTGGCCCTCGACCGGAGGCTCAAACTGGTGCTGGACGCAGCGGAGGAGTGTGTGGAGAGGTTCGGAGAGGAGCGGGTCATCATCAGCGATGTAGAGGAGGAGTCTGGAGTTCAGAACGAACAGAAGGTAACAGAGAAAGAGCAGCACAGGTGACGAGAGGAGAGTGAGACCCGAGTTCACTGAGGAAGAGGAGGCACCGACTGCTGCAGGGAGGAAGAGCGAAGGACCAGCTACAGACCTCATGCTCAGCTCCTTCTCCTCCCAGAAAGCCCACGTCTTTCACAGGCTATTTATTTTTTAATCAACAAATCCACTGATCGCTGTTGCCAGAGCGATTACAAATGTGAAAAGCATCACTAATAATTAGAGGAAGTTATAAAATAAGTCGATTTTTTTTAAAGTTCAACAATTTCATAGAATTTAAATATTTGACTAAAGTTGGATTTCTTTTTGTTTGTTGGTGGATGCAAAATGTTCCTGTTGTGAAAAAGAGATTAGGTAAAAATTCCTGAATTTGCATCCATAAGGTAATAAAATATATTTAATTAATTATATTCCCTTTTGTCTGATTTTCTTTCTGTCAATAATGATTGCATAATATGCTTTAATTTGGACGAAGATTTTGAACGAAAGTATTTTTGTCCTTTTCAAGTCTGAATTCTACCCAAAAACTTCCTACAAATACTTTTAAATAAAATGAAATAGTTTGTTTTCTTCTTTTACATTAAAAATTCAAGTGTGAAATAAAAAAGCTAATTCACAAATCAATCACTCATGGTATATTTGCATGTTTATTTAAGCACAGTTCCTACATACAAGGCAAAGCGTTTCAGAATTACGGTGTATTTTTAAAAAAATGTGTGCAATAATTTTTTCTCTCATGTAGACCGTGTCACCGGACTTTTTAGTGTTCCATTCTACATCTACGGCCTCCATCCCACCACCAAACACCCCCCACCAGTCACACACATCCAACAAACACCCCCCACCAGTCACTCACATCCACCAAACACACCCACCCACAGTCACACACATCGTCAACCAAACACACACCCCACACCAGTCACTCACATCCACCAACACACCCCACTCCACCAGTCACTCACATCCACCAAAGCACCCCCCACCAGTCACTCACATCACCAAACACCCCCCACCAGTCACTCATGCAAACTAGAAGAGCCTTTAAATATAGATCATTATCTAATCATTTGCATAATTTTTTATCCTTTAATGAAACTATTCTTACTCTCACACGTTCAAATGTTTCTTTCTAAATAACAAATTATTCTGTTTAACAATATCAACAGCTGTTTAAATAACAAAATTACTTATATAGATTACACATTGCATGTTTATTTTTATATTTACAGTATTTTAATCTCCTTGTTTTAGTCTTCCTATGTGAATTATCAGTTTTGGTGACGTTAGTATTTTTGTGGACTTGTTTATTTAAAAGAGACAGGATAAGTGTGATTTCTGCAGTGAGACAGTTAAGCCGTTCCATTTACAGAACTGAGCACATTAGAGCAATGACTATTTTTAGAATGTACATAACTTATTTATAGCTATTTTTAAAATACCGTCTAAATACATTTTACTGTTTTTTTAAAACTATTTTTCTAAGTAATATGTTATAAAATAATCCAAGAATTGCCATTGCAACTTCATCTTCATGTCGGCTTTCTTCCCTTTCGGGGTCGCCACAGCGGAATGAACCGCTAACTCTCTGGCATATGTTTTATGCAGCGGATGCCCTTCCCTGCTGCAACCCATCGCTGGGAAACATTCACACACTCATTCACTCTTTAACACTATGGCCAATTGTTCTTACTCAATTCACTTATTCCGCATGTCTTTGTTCTTGTGGGGAAACCGGAGCACCCGGAGAAAACCCACGCGATCACGAGGAGAACATGAGAACTCCACACAGAAATGCCAACTGCCCCAGCCGAGGCTCGACCCAGCGACCTTCTTGCTGTGAGGCGACCGTGCTACCCACTGCGCCACCGTGACGCTTCCTCATTTTAACTAAATAGGCAAAATATATCAAACAAGTTATTGAAATAATTTCAACCATTTTTAAACAAGTCAAACATTAGTGATCAATGTATAAAAATGTTTATTAAAACCCATTTTAACCTTCAAACGTTTTAGTAAAAATAAGAAACATTCACTAAAAATAGTTTAAGCCTCTGAAGAATTGCATTTCATCGTAAACATGAAAGCTGAAGTAGTGCCTGGCGTCATACTGCATCAGGATCACTCCATTGTGTTCACCTGAGCTCACCTTTCTCCTGTTCGCTTTGGAAAAACAAAGTATGCCCCGATGTCCAGATGCCCACATGCCCCGCACACGCGCACGCACACACGCACACACACACACACACACACACACACGCACGCGAAGATCATGCCAGGCCTCCTCACTTTCATTAGCTCCCCGCTGGGATCAGATGCGCTCTTATTGTGTTGAAGGAAGTGGCTCCGGTGCTGGGTTACACCGGGTGATCCGAAACGTTTCTTAAGTTGCTTGTTGTTGCATAAATTGAGGCGCTGAGGGCTTCATTCAATATTTAGGGTGTTGTTTTATTACCTGCATTGGCTGATAAATATACATCAGAGTAGTTTTCCATCCCACATGCAGGTAGCTTGAGCTGCACTTGCTTTTTGGATCGAACAAGTTCTTTTTTGTGAGAAGAGTGAGGGGTACGGGATCTTTTTGGGGCTTGATTGATATTCCTGATTAATTTGCACCAGAAAGCATCGGTGAGTGCTGGTTTGTAGAAGATATTTCCTTATAATAATCATTCATTTGATAGGGCTGTTATGTTTTTGTATTAGTTGTGTGTTTATTAGACGATGGGAGTTTCAGCACAGGACCATGTCTCCAGTGTGAGTTTGGTTATTTATCATCTAATTGTCTTCAAGAATTTTATCAATGCAGCAAGCAATGTGTATAACATAAAGTGCGTACTTTTTGTTCCTCTACGACACAGAAATTTGCATCTGAATTTTGAGTTAGTCGATGGCTCAGTACTTAAGTGTTTCTGTTTTTTGCGTGAAGCTCAGCAGAAGCTCATTCATCTCCTGTGTTTCATGCAGCGGGCATGCGCAGCTGGCGGTGGTGGGTCTCCAGGTTCATGCGCATCCTCCTCCGCTGGGTCCGACTCTGTTCAAGACGGGGTCATCCGAAGCATCTCAGGGGGATCAGAGACCTGTGGAACTATGGGAAGCTGGTGCTCAAGTCTCTCTATTACAACATCCTGACAAACTCCGACACGCTGCTGGACTGTGCGTTTGAGCCCCATCTACTGGATGGTTGATCACATGACCCGCTGGTTCGGGGTGGTATGTCACTTTTTCTATGGTGGGTGGGGCTAATGTCAAACAAGCTGTAGGGTGTTGCTAATGTCAAGCAGGCTGTGGGCGGCGCTAATGTCAATCAGGCTGTGGGCAGCGCTAATGTCAAGCAGGGTGCTGGCGGCGCTAATGTCAAGCAGGCTGTGGGCGGGGGCTAATGTCAAGCAGGCTGTGGGCGGGGGCTAATGTCAAGCAGGCTGTGGGCGGGGGCTAATGTCAAGCAGGCTGTGGGCGGGGGCTAATGTCAAGCAGGCTGTGGGTGGGGGCTAATGTCAAGCAGGCTGTGGGCGGGGGCTAATGTCAAGCAGGCTGTGGGCGGCTAATGTCGCAGGCTGTGGGTGGGGGACTAATGTCAAGCAGGCTGTGGGTGGGGGCTAATGTCAAGCAGGCTGTGGGCGGGGGATAATGTCAAGCAGCTGTGTCGGGGTTAATGTCGCAGGTGCTGGCGGCACATGCCGCGTGTGCTGGGGGTAATGTGAAGCAGGCTGTGGGTGGGGCTAATGTCAGCAGGCTGTGGGTGGCTATGTCAATCAGGCACTGTGGGCGGGGGCTAATGTAAGCAGGCGGTGGGCGGGGGCTAATGTCAAGCAGGCTTGTGTGGCGGCTAATGTCAAGCAGGGCTGTGGGGTGGGGCTAATGTCCAGGAGTGCTGTGGGCGGGTGGCTAATGTCAAGCAAGCTGTGGGCGGGGTTAATGTCAAGCAGGGTGCTGGCAGCACTAATGTCAAGCAGGGTGCTGGCGGCGCTAATGTCAAGCAGGCTGTGGCGGGGGGCTATGCAAGCAGGCTGTGGGGTGGCGCTAATGTCAGCAGGCTGTGGGTGGGGGCTAATGGTCAAGCAGGCTGTGGGGGGGCTAATGTCAAGCAGGCTGTGGGCGGGGGACTAATGTCAAGCAGGCTGTGGGGTGGGGGCTAGTCAGCAGTCTGTGGGTGGGGGCTAATTCAAGCAGGCTGTGGGGCGGGGTAATGTCAAGCAGGCTTGGGCGGGGGGCTAATGTCAAGCAGTGCTGTGGTCGGGGTTAATGTCAAGCAGGGTGCTGGCGGCACTAATGTCAAGCAGGGTGCTGGCGGGGGTTAATGTGAAGCGCTGTGGGGGGGCTAATGTCAGCAGGGCTGGCTGGCGGGCTAATGTCAAGCAGGGTGCGTGGCGGCGCTAATGTCAAGCAGGGTGCTGGCGGCGCTAATGTCAAGCAGGGTGCTGGCGGCGCTAATGTCAAGCAGGCTGTGGCGGCTAATGTCAAGCAGCGGTGTGGCGGGCTAATGTCAAGCAGGCTGTGGGCGGGCTAATGTCAAGCAGGCTGTGGGCGGCGCTAATGTCAAGCAGGCTGTGGGCGGCGCTAATGTCAAGCAGGCTGTGGGCGGCGCTAATGTCAAGCAGGCTGTGGGCGGCGCTAATGTCAAGCAGGCTGTGGGCGGCGCTAATGTCAAGCAGGCTGTGGGCGGCCGCTAATGTCAAGCAGGCTGTGGGCGCCGCTAATGTCAAGCAGACTGTGGGCGCCGCTAATGTCAAGCAGGACTGTGGCGCCGCTAATGTCAAGCAGGCTGTGGGCGGCGCTAATGTCAAGCAGGCTGTGGGCGGCGCTAATGTCAAGCAGGCTGTGGGCGCCGCTAATGTCAAGCAGGCTGTGGGCGGCTATTGTCAAGCAGGCTGTGGGCGCGTAATGTCAAGCAGGCTGTGGGGGCGGCTAATGTCAAGCAGGCTGTGTGCGGCGCTAATGTCAAGCAGGCTGTGGGCGGTGGCTAATGTCAAGCAGGCTGTGGGCGCGCTAATGTCAACGTCAAGGCTGTGGGCGGGGCTAATGTCAAGCAGCTGTGGGCGGCGGGCTAATGTCAAGCAGGCTGTGGGCGGCGCTAATGTCAAGCAGGGTGCTGGCGCGGGTTAATGTGAAGCAGGCTGTGGGCGGCGTTAATGTCAAGCAGGGTGCTGGCGCGGTAAGTGGAGTGTGGGCGCTAATGTCAAGCAGGCTGTGGGCGGCGGCTAATGTCAAGCAGGCTGTGGGCGGTGGCTAATGTCAAGCAGGCTGTGGGTGGCGCTAATGTCAAGCAGGCTGTGGGCGGTGGCTAATGTCAAGCAGGCTGTGGGCGGGGGCTAATGTCAAGCAGCTGTGGGCGGCGTAATTCAAGCAGGCTGTGGGCGGGGCATGTCAAACGGCTGTGGGCGGGGGCTATGTCAGCAGGCTGTGGGGGGGCTAATGTCAAGCATGTGGGGGCGTGCTATGTCAAGCAGGCTGTGGCGGGGGCTAATGTCAAGCAGGCTGTGGGCGGGGGCTAATGTCAAGCAGGCTGTGGGCGGGGGCTAATGTCAAGCAGGCTGTGGCGGGGGCTAATGTCAACAGGCTGTGGGCGGGGATAATGTCAAGCATGCTGTGGCGGGGACTAATGTCAAGCAGGCTGTGGCCGGGGGCTAATGTCAAGCAGGCTGTGGGCGGGGGCTAATGTCAAGCAGGCTGTGGCCGGGGGCTAATGTCAAGCAGGCTGTGGCCGGGGGCTAATGTCAAGCAGGCTGTGGCCGGGGGCTAATGTCAAGCAGGCTGTGGGCGCCGCTAATGTCAAGCAGGCTGAGGGCGGGGCCAATGCTAATCAGGATGTGAGCAGAGCTAATGCCATGTCTGATGTGGGCGGAGCTAATGCTACGTCTGATGTGGGCGGAGCCAATATTACACAGGCTGCAGGTGGGAGGAGCTTATGATCTTGATACAAGTGGGTAAGGGTAACGCGATGCAGTATGTTGGTGGGGTTAATGTTGAGCAGGCTGTGGGAGAGACATACGCTCTGGATGCAGTGGGTGAGGCGGATGTTAGGATGGTATTAGGTGGAGATTATGCTCTGGTCTCAATGGGTGAGGCTAATTTTAAGCATACTGTGGTAGTAATTACTAAGGATTAGTGGGTGGGGCTTTAGTTTGTGTGTATTTTTTAGCAGGTAGAGATTACATTTTTTAAAAGTGGTAGGTGCGGTCAATGAAAAAGCAGCTCGTTTGCATGTAAAATATTACCATCGGGTATTTTCAGCAGTGTTTTAAAAGATAGCAGGACAAATATTGCAAATATGAAGGTTTTTCTTACACCACCCTCTCCTGTCCTTTAAGGTTTTCGTGACACTGGTGATCTCACTGACCAGCTCGGTGGTGATTATCGTCTATCTTTATGTCCTTCCCATAATCATCAGCTCGTACCCTGCGCACTGGATCCTCTGGCATCTCTGTTATGGGCACTGGAATCTGGTTATGGTCGTCTTCCATTACTACAAAGCCATCACCACCTCACCTGGTTTCCCTCCACAGGTGCTAATTATTTATGTTTCTTACAACAGTGATATAAATGAGATTGCAGCCCCGTCCCCAAATTGTTTCTATATTGTTCTTTTTCCTTTAAATGCTTTTATAACTGAGCATAATTACTCTCGTTTTAGGAGAAGACTGATATTCCGATGGTGAGCATCTGTAAGAAATGCATCGTTCCCAAACCAGCAAGAACTCACCACTGCAGCATCTGCAACCGGTAACATGGCACTCGCATCAGCATCAGCATCCGAATCAGCATCAGCATCATTAGATTGCAGTTGACCAGTCACACACCACGTAGTAGCTTTTCCTATAGTACACATATCGTTAGAGTCAGGAAGATTGTTCTAATCACTTTTCCTCTCCACCCTCCTTTCTCTCTCTCTCTCTCTCTCTCTCTCTCTCTCTATATATATATATATATATATATATGATGTGTTATCTCTTTTTTCTCACACACACAGCACACATATATTCTCATATATATTTCTTTCTCTCCTCCTCCCCTCTCTCTATCTGTCCTCTCTCTCTCTCTCTCTCTCTGTCCCCTCTCTTTCTCCTTTCCCCCTTTCTTACTCCCCTGATATTTGTATCTAGTCTCTCTCTCTCTCTCTCTCTCTCTTTCCTCTTTGTCTTTCTGTCCCTTCTCTTTCACCCTTTCTCTCCTGCTCGTCCTTAACTTTATATCTCTCCTCTTTTTCTCTATCTGTCCACTTTTTCCTTCTCTTTTATTCATCCATCCTTTTCTCCTTTCCTCATCCATCTCTCCCTGATCATCTCCATCTTCATCATCTCGTCTGATCTGTCTTCATCTCATAATTGCTGTGATTGGTCTTTAAAAAATATGAATGTAGAGTTTGGAGGAAATAATCAGCAAGATCCTTTTGCTTTTATAAAATGCCACCCGTATAAAAGAAGCTATTAAGCTTTTGTTTTCTCTTCAGGTGTATCTTGAAAATGGACCACCACTGTCGTATCCTTCTCTAACCGCAAGCGATCGAATATCTCAATAGCAGCAGCAGATGTTCACAGCCAAATATCTTGTTGTAGCTAATGTGACTTCAGTGATCATGTGACCACGCGCAGCCGTGTTTTCCCTCTTAACCCCTCGGTGCCCAGCGTGGCTGAATAACTGCGTGGGTCACTTCAACCAGCGCTACTTCTTCAGCTTCTGTCTCTTCATGACCCTGGGCTGCATCTACTGCAGCATCAGCACCAAAGACATGTTCCTGGACGCGTACAACGCCATCGAGGTTCGTTCAGCATCCTGCCAGGACTTTTAGTTTGTAAAAGATTTGACTGTCACATTTTTCTGAAAGGATTGGAACTGTGAGCAAACGTTTCCAAACGAGGAAAAATAGCAGGTTATTCTTTAATTTGACACATTTTGGTTTTCTTTTTCTTCAGCTTGGAAACTAGTTTTGACTGCTTCTGCTGGGAAATGAACTGCATCCTAAAACTAAAGTGTCTTTTAGCTTTTTAGAAGTGTGTAAGAGATTAATGTTACCCCGACAGAGACAGCGCAGATGGGCGGAGCTAATGGTAATGAGAGGGGCGGGGTCTCTCTTGTGATGTCATTGATAGATAGGAATTTTAAAAAGGTTGAAATGAGGCTTTATTTGTGTTTTTGCTCCCGTAGTTAGGCAGGTATTTGGAGACTCGTTCACAGGGTGAAACCGTCCCGGAGGCGGGGCTAATCTATACCTCATTTAAATATCAGGTAGAGGGTTCTCTTTAAGAGCAAGCATCCAAGGAAACCTGTCGAAGTTTAGTATGTAGCGGTTTTAGTCGCTGAAGGTAATTGTGTCGAGTCGTCATGAAAGCCTCTTCTCTTGCGTTCTGCAGAGCGCCTATCAGACGCCTCCGCCTGCCTACACCTCTCAGGAGAGACTGGCTCATAAATGTCTGGTTTATCTCTGGGTTTTGACCAGGTACGTACATCTCAAAGTGGATTGGCTTCATTTGGATCTGAGTTGAGCTAAAAAGTTTTTTTTATTGGAATATAGAGATCAGCAAACAACCACCAATCGGAATCTGACAGTTTTTTTTATTTCCACTCTTTTTTTTTTTTGTTTTTTTTTTGCTTGGCTGTTTCTGATTTTTTGTGGTCGGAGGAAAGGATATTTAGAGTAAAACAGGCGTGCAGCTCATGGTCTGTGCTGCACAGATAAAAAAAAGAAGCTAATTTGTTTATTTAGAGCTGTTAAACCCTCTCATTTGTCCGTTTCCCCCTGACAGGCGTTCAGAGAGGGCTTCAGATGATAAACCTTGTGCAGACATTTCTAAAACTTTAATTGTGTAAACTTGAAAGAAGCGCGAGTCTCAGCAGGAATGAAGCAGACGCCTGGACCGCTGCTGTGCGCACCACTTAACAACAAACTAAACATTGATAAATGGGAAAAATAATCCATTGTAAGTATAAAAAAAAACAAAATCTTGTAAAAAAAAAAAAAAAACACAGATTTTTTTTTTGTTTCCGTTTCTAAAATTCAAAATGCTGAAAAGTACATGGGTGTACATTGCATGCATTTGATTTTTAATTTAAGATGAAAATATGAGGATAAATATGAGAATTGCCTGTATTTTTTATCTCTAAATGCCCCCCAAAAGAGAAAAAAAGAGCATTTTTCAATTTTCCTCTATTTATTTAATCATAAAAAGGAACCTCATGGTATCTAAAACACCCTAAAGTTCACTATTTTTCCATTCGCCTTTGTGAGCCAAATCTGAGAGTAGCTTGGCTGTGGTTTACTGTAGAAAGCCTTCACGTCTTAACCTTTCGATGCATTTATTTATTACGAACTACAGCAGCACGGCTGTGTGACAAGGTAAGGCAGTTATGTGATCTGTGCTGAACTGATAAACTAAATAAATATTTAATTTATCAACTGAACTGAAACGTTCCACAAGAACTCTCGGCTGTTAAATGTTGATGAAACAGTGAAGAAAGCTCTTCTACTTTAAATGAAGCAGAACTAGTTTCAGCTCCGCTCAGGCGAGATCAGCTGTTCGAGCTCCTGAAATACGATTGTGAATGAGTTTATCATTTTATTCTAATGTTGAAACTCAAATCTTATTATAAAATCGGAATTGAGGGTGAATTATTTCATTTTTGATTTTCAATTTAATTTAAAAAATTAAATCAACGCAACGCAGACGGACGCGACTGAACCACGAACCTGGGTTTTTGTTCTTTCAGATTTCTACTTTTAATCAAAAATGTAGAAAAAGATGAAAAAAGGCATTTGTTTTTTGTTCTCTTTTTTTTTTTTTACATTGAAAATCAAAGGTATGAATGATACGCAATGTCTTTTAGACAGATGCGTCGGTGCATAAATCATTAGAAGAAAGACCTGATGCTAATGTGTGGATCTTTCTCCCCTCCTCTCTCTCCCTCCTCCTCCTCTCTCTCCCTCCTCCTCTCTCTCTGTCTCACTCCCCCTCCCTCTCTCCTTCTCTCTCCTCTCTCTCTCTCCCTCCCCCTCTCCTTCTCTCTCTCTCCCCCATCCCTCCCTCACTCTCCTCTCTCTCCCTCCTCTCTCCTCTCTCTCCTCTCTCTCTCTCCTCTCTCTCTGTCTCACTCCCTCCTCTCTCTGTCTCACTCCCCCCCTCCTTCTCCTCTCTCCTCTCTCTCTCTCTCTCCTCCCTCTCTCTCTCCCCCTCCTCTCCTTCTCTCTCTCTCTCCCCCCCTCCTCCCTCACTCTCTCTCTCTCTGTCTCTCTGGGTGGAGTTCGGTGGCGGTGGCTCTCGGCGCGCTGACGCTGTGGCACGCAGCGCAGATCACCAGAGGAGAGACCAGCGTGGAGAGACACATCAACCGCAAGGAGCGGAGACGACTCAAGCTCAGAGGAAAGGTACGAGCGGAAGCTCTCGTTCAAACAGGTCTCAGCCGCAGCGAGCGGTTTCTGTGAGCGGAGAGTGAAGAACATGCTGGAACAGGGTCTCAGCGAGGAGCACCTGTGGCCTTTACGCAAGCGGGGTAACTCAGTCTTATTATAACTCAGGTTTTCTGCTGGTCTTCAGAAGTCTAAAATGTAAAAGGCCAAATTTTAGTCCTTAAAAAGTCTTAAATTCGCTTTGCCAGAGATTGAGAAAAATTCTCCTGTATGCTAAAAACAATTAAAATTATATTTAGGGTCGCCAGAATTCGAGAAAACATTAAAAAATACAAATACATTCAAAATTTAAATGTGATTGCTAGGGTTGCCAGATGTTGACATAAAACTCATAAATGTAAAAAAATCTTAAAAGGGATTGTTAGGGTTGCCATATATTGACATAGAACTCATAAATGTAAAAAAAAAAAAAGTGATTGTTAGGGTTTCCAGAAATTGACATAAAACTCATAAATGTAAAAATAAGCTTAAATATGATTACTAGGGTTGCCAGATATTGACATAAAACTCATGAATGTAAAAACAAAATATTAAAAGTGATTATTAAGGTTGCCAGATATTAACATAAGTTTCATAGATGTAAAAAAAAAAAGTAAAAGTGATTATTAAGGTTGACAGAGATTAAGAAAAAGCTCCAAAATAAAAAGGTGAAAATGACTGTTAAGGTTGCCAGTTTGAGAAAATGCTCAAAAATATAAAATTTTGTAAAAGGCATGGTTAAGGTTGCCCGAATTTGAGAAAACCTTCTTAAAGTCTGCTATTTTTTTTACGTAATTACAAGTGTGACTGTCAATAACCATCACATCTTGTGAAAAAAAAATTGTTGATGGAATCATGACTATAATCCTAATTTAGCCTGAAGGTGCCCAATGATCTGCTGCCTTAGTGCCGATGCCCTCCACCGCTTCCAACGTCAGCTCCGCGATCATCATATATTACTGAAACAAACCCAGAAACCTCTGAATATTTAAAGTGTTTTCTGTCTGTTTGCGCAGATGTTTCGTAATCCTCATGATCACGGAAGAACCAACAACTGGAGAATCCTGTTCGGGGTTGAGAAGCGAAGGTGAGATCTCGACCAGGACATTTTTTCCACCTCGAAAACTCTCAAAATAAGAGCTGAACTTGAAAAACATCAGATAAAGTCCTTATATTCAGCTTTTTCATAAATTCTGAAAATATAACGTAATGGTGCACCTCGTGTTCTAACCCTTTCAGACGCCGTGTTCATGTAAATGTCAGGCTGGATTTTTTTTTTTATCAGGCTTCTACGGACTTTCATGCCAATTAAAGCATATTGTCAATTAAGTTGGACGTTTGTCATCCAATCAAACTGCAGCAAGACATTGTATGATGCAATCTGAAGAAACTTCACTCCTCTAAACAGAAGTGTGGCAGCACCTCAGACCGAGTGGAGAAGAGAGCAGGTTTCTTATTCACGAAAACACGGCTGGATTACTGTAGCTCGCTGTATGCTGGTGTTGCTCAGACCTCCCCTGCAGCGCCTCCTGCTGGTTCAGAGCGCTGCTGCTCACTGGAGCCGGAGGAGAGAGAGCACATCACCCCTGTCCTGGCCTTGTGCACTGGCTGCTGATCTTTGAAAGGTCTTGCCTTCACCACTCTGAGTTTCTGTCAGTCCACGCAACGTCTCGGTCACTGTGGTCCTCGATCTGTTGAGGGCCCAGAAGAAGCTCAGAGGGGCCCTGGGTTTTGCTGTTGTGGGCCCTGAATCCTGCAATGCACTGCCCCTGCGTATTCGCCAGGCAACTTTAAGAACTAATTTAAACTATTTTCCCTGGCTTTTAATTTACGTTTGGAAAAGATATTTGATCCTACCGTTTTTGTTCCTCAGGGTTTTATTGCCATTACTGTTTTAACCTTTTACAGTTTATCAGTATTACGCTGATTTTAGCGTCTGTGTTTTTAACTGAAACGTGAAGAACATTTTTCTGTGAGTGTACGGTTTTGTGCGATACAATTAACGTTGGCTTGGCTTAGCTGATATACTTGGAATTACTTTTCAGATCGTTTGTGAAATAGAGAGCAAAATCAAGGTTAAAGAAAATAATGTAAAACAGCAAACTAAACATCTGGATTTCTTGAAGTTAATCATGTAAAAAAACAACAAATCATTAAAACTATTTTAGACTTAAAATATTCAGCCTTGGAGGTTCTTCATCAAATCGCTGACAGATTTTTGGCCACTTTTGCATTTTCAGCCAAACTGGAAAATAATTCCTGTCTAAAAGGAGTTTAAAAACCGTCCCCCAGATGTTGAGGTTTGAAAGACCTGAAAACGTTCTCGGAACTAGAAAACGTTTTATCTTTGCTCGCTGAGAACTGTTTTAGCTTGCTCCTCCGGTGGTGAAAGTGGGTACTGCATTACGACTGGAGCCGCTCACAAAATTCTGAGTGAAACAGGTTTTTTTTCTTTCCAAACTATTAATTGTACAGCAACTTTTTAAAAATGAAAGTGTATTTATATTTTAGATGTGTTGTTTCACATTCGCTCTCTCTGTATCCGATCAGTGATTGGCTGACACGAGTGCTGCTGCCGTCCAATCATCTTCCTCGCGGAGACGGGCTTACGTGGGAGTCTGCAGCGTTCAAGAGCGAGACCGTCGCGATCTGAAACGTCGATCCTGAGCGGTAGCATCCTCTACGTTTCTCTGTGCACTTTTTTTTTACTGTTTCTAAACGAGTGTGTTTGTTACGTATGTACCAAGTTATACGTAGTACTTGGTGCCAAAGCGTTCCGATGGATGCTTGTCATTGATATTTTTACCTTAAATATGATATTTTGATGTTTTTTTATATAAATAAATTGAACATTTACAAAATCTCGTACAAGCACATTTAGTCCCTGAGTTTCTAAATGAACTAAAAATGAACTTGTGGTGTGCTTAGCTACACTGAAGAGTTCTAATCTGGAGAGAGACATCTTTAATTTGTGAATAAACTCATGTTTGGGCTAAAGATTTGCTTGTTGTCTTTGTTTCTGCCTTTTCTTTAACAAATTAATTGATCTTAACGGTCAACAAATATCGACGTTGATATGAGCAGCCCTAGATTATTTTACATGTTTGCTCATGCATTTTTTACTCCAGTAAAAACATATTTTAAGTATAAACAAGTATATTGAATGATATCTACTCAAGTAAAACTCATTTTATAAAGTAGGAGTATTCGAATACAGTGGTGCGAGTACATTTCAGACTCTCTAGCTCAGCGAACTGCTAGCCAATCAGCAGCGAGGGGGGCGTGTTTATTTGTGAAGTTGAGAGGGTGACGAAGATACAACAGAGAGCAAATACTTTATTCATATCCTATTCAAACCTTTTTAATTAGCTTTAATAATATTAAAAATACCTTTCTTATCCGTAATGGAAGTAAAACGTATTGCGAACACACATTTAAAACTGCTAAGCTGACCAAAGTGCTTAAAATGAAAGGAGATAAGAAATAAATAAGAAAATACAAACATAATAAACCTAATGAATAAACACCCTAATTAAGTGGGGTTTTAAACTAAAAACGGAACTCTCATGTCATGAAAAACACCAGACTTCCAAAAAGGATTTTGACAACGCTGGCTACAAGAACTCTCATACAGCACCTAAAGAGGAGCTCCTTTAGTTATCATTTTTTTGTTAGAAAGTTTTAGCTTTTTTCCCCAAATAGAGAATTTGTATATTTATTGTTGCAAAACAAATGCTAACCTAAATTCAAAATCTGCAAATTGCGCGGCAGAGACTCTCAAACTTGTGCCACAATCAGACTTCAGCTCAAAGTTCATCCCTTCTACTCATGTACAAAATCTTTTATTGACAATTAAATATCATTTATATTCTTGACATCCATTTCATCAGACGTTAAGATCATCGGAACGCTGAAAAATTGTCCACGAAAGGAAATACGAGGGGCTCCATTAGGGATCTTCGTCTTCTAAAAGCTCCAGAGACAACGTGAACCTCTGAAATCAGTCCAACCGCGCTTGTGCCAAGTGTAAAAAACGGCTTTAACAAGTGAATGTTCAAGCACTGAGTGAAGACGCAGCAATTTGGTAATTTAATCAAATATTTAGATGTAAAAGCCATTGCTTTGAAAATGTTTTCACTCTGGAATTTTGAGACTTTAGTACAAATTAAAAAGAAACCTCTAGAAGACAAAGAAGAAAAAAAAAAAAGACCATTTTGGCTTTCGTAGGAACTGGCCTCCGGACGGTCTTCCTCTCTGGATCTTCTGCTTCGAGAGGTCGTGATTATTTCCTCTGTTAGCGTCCAGCTGCCGCTCGAGTGTTCTGTTTCAGTTTGTTTAGTGGAAACAGCCCTGACGCTCGGATAACTCATCTTTCACGTTAAAAAGAGCGCGCGGGAGTAAAGGCGAGTAAACGCTGTCGTGCAGCGATGGTTTGGGGTCACCCACAGCTCCAGGAAGCAGCAGCGCAGAACTCTTCATCTTCCACCGGGGCTTCCCAGTAAAAACCTGCAGAGGAAGAGGAAGAGGAAGAAAACATTAGCTTCTGAGAGTTTATGCAAGGCGACCTAATGAAGCGTTAACATTTATTTCAGGAGCTTTTGTTACTTGGTGATCTTTTTTTTATCTCCAGAATCATATTTGCTTTCATAATTCTTATTTGCTCCTCATTTTATGTCTACAAGGGTTCCTTTCACTTTTTTGCTTTACATTTATCAATGTTTTTGACATGGCATTTTGTACTGTAGTGATTCCCTTTCCATTGAATATTTTGATATTTATGAATAAAACCATGTGCAACGAATATATTTAAAAAGTCTCCAATACAGGTTTGCTTGTTTTCTGGTCCTCTACGTTTGGATCTTGTCCTGTGAATTTGTAAAGCGTTGTGTGCTTAAGATCAAGCAAACCTATATTTGTGACTTCATAAAATATATTTTCAAACATGTTTTCATTCACAAATCTCAAAGGATTTATTTGTGAACCATAGACTTATAGTCATTTACTGTTTTTTTTTTTTACACAGAACAGATATTTTTGTTCTTTTAATACTCGTTTGTTCGTTTAATTACAAAGTATTATTTGACTTTAAAAACCATTTCATTAAGTGTGAAGAATCTGATATCTGTTTTTCATTACACATGTGTTTAATAAAGCCTTTGAGTTTAAGAACGGACTTCTCAGATAGCATGAGTCCGCACCATCCAGAGCTATTCAATATTTTAGTAATTGGCTATTCAACTGAAAATGTAATCAATTAGTCGAGTAATTAGATAAAACCTCAGTTAAAGATCAGGTTTGCACAAAGACTCAAAGAAAACTGAACTGGCAGACTGACCATTCCCCCCGAGCGGCGACCGCCTCCTTCCTCACCAGCCTCTTCTTATCGTCCAGAGGAGCGGAGAGCGCTCTCAGCACGCGCGCGCGGAACGGCAGCACCTGGAACACAGCTCGATTAGAACCCTGGACCGGAGCGTACAAGCAGCGCTCCGGATCACGCTCTCACCAGGTGCTCCGGCAGCCGGACGAGCGCGTGGACGCAGCGGAGGGTCGTCATCCGCACCTTCTGTTCCGGTGAACAAACGCACAGTTAGAAACCATTAGTGATGAGTCGTTCATGAACCATTCCTTCTTTCTGAACGACTCTTTAATGTGACTCTGTAGGAAGGAATCGTGTGGAGAGGGATTGGTTCAGTGGCGCATGCGCAGCATCTTCTGGTTTTCTGAGCGTAACGCGCTCATCATTAATGATGAAAGAACGAGAGGAGCCGGAGGACTCGAAAGAAGAACTAATCTTTTCTGTTTCCGGCTCAAACTGCATTCGGTTAATATTAGGAGCGTCACGTGACAGAAGAACTAAAGAACCCGGAGGACTCGGGAAAGAACGAATCTTGTAGGTTTCCGGCTCATATTGTGTTGGTTAATATTAGGAGCGTCACGTGACAGAAGGCCCCGGGGCCGGACTGAACTCATTACCATCAGAGAGAAGTGATGAGTGGAACGAACGAGACTTAAACCTAAAGACAGATCAGAGCTGAGCTGAACCAGACTAAAAGACTCAGGTAGGCTTAAGTAAAATATTTTTGTGTCTTCTAGAATTATAGTTTTGTCTTATTTCTAGTGTGATTCGCGTTTGTGTAGATACTAAATGTGTTAGGGAAGAAACACACAACATTGTATTGGTATTTCACTGAAATGAAATAAAATTACTCAAAAAAAAAAAAAAAAAAATTAGTTCATTTTGCTGAACGAGACTCAAAGATCCGAGTCGGTGAAATGATCCGAACTCCGCATCACTAGAAACCACTCGGTGGATGGAACACAGAGTGAAGTGTGAGCTGTACCATGGCGGGGCTGGAGGCGAGGGCCAGCAGGCGGGTGAACAGCGCCTCCAGGTGAGAGCTGAGTGCCCCCGGAGACTCCAGCAGCACGGGCTGAAGGCAGCAGAGCGTGGAGAGCTGCACGCCCTGATCCGGACAGCACAGAGCCTCCAGCAGCAGAGGGAGCAGCTGCAACGGAGAAAACACAGGGTTAACATCTCTCGATCTGAGCCTCAACCTAAACCTGATGATTACCCTGGCTCAGGGCTCAGCTGCACACTTTAGCTGAAGCCCTGCTCTAGCATCAATAATACTGTAGCTTCACACAACGCAAGAGGATCTTCATTAGTGCATCAGGTGTGCTTCATGATCACGAAGCATCACAGCAGCCCTACGGGAGCGGAGTTAGTTACCCCTGCCTTAGATAGCTGCAAACCTGTCTTTGGAGGGATGCGATTTTAGAGAAATAAGCCAAAAACAACAAATCAAATGTGTCAAAGTTTCCATTCTAAACCTTATACTTAAAACTACTGATACTTTGTTCTAATTCACAGAGTTCGCCAGGTTACATGAGTGACAGGTTTCCGGGCTAACACACTTAAAACTAAATTTTTTATTAAATTATGAACTATTTATCAAAATTTGATTTTAATTAACTATAAGACCAAAGAGAATATAAAAAAAAAATACATAAATGAAGACAAAAAATTCTGCAGGTCCAACTAATCGAAATGACTCATTAGTAATGAGTCATTTCGATTTGTTGGACTTGCAGATTTTTTAATGTTTTCATTTATGTATTTTTTTTTTTATATTCTCTTTGGTCTTATAGTATTATAAGACTTATGGTTTTATTATAAGACTTATAATCTTATTATTAATGTTCACTGTTTCTGTGGGTTTTTGGTCTAGCAAAATCTCAGATGTCAAAACTCATAACATGGTGCATAATCTTTATTCAATTCTGGTTAGGTCCACAGGGTTCTGTGGAATTCACCCCGGACAGGTTTAACACAAGTTTAGGATTAACAAAAAATGTATGATATGTTCAGACATGATTTTAGAAGTAAAATGTCACTCAGCACATTCAGGAGATAGCCATGAGGTTAAACACGCATCAAAAAAGAATGTAATGTGCCCTCAGTTTCAGAAGACCTTTATTCTGTCAGAGAATTTTTATTTTTATTTTTAGCATTTAGGGGGAAGAAACATGGTAGAAATTATTTTCAGTGAAAAAAAAGGCAAATACTATGCAGGGAAAATAAAATAAACAAATATTATCTGTACAAATCTCTGTAAATTGAAATCTCAACAATCATTTGGACTTGTTATATTGACAGAAAAATATCCATCTTGGACTATATCTAATCATTTCTTAGGTTAACCTAAATTACTCTCCCAAACTAACAACAGCAACAACAACAACAAAAATTTGCGGTCTGCAAAGACTTTTTGTGGAGTTGTTATTAGCTTATGTTCGGTTTCCTTCCAGATTTTTCCTCTTTAATTCTTAAATTTTTAAGCAGAATCTTTAAACAAAGTGTTGAACAAACGTACCGCAGGAAGCTCGGTGAGCTGCACTTGTCGAGGAAGGTTATTGACCATGTGTGAGAGCGCTTTCAAGTAATGCGACTTCTTCCCTGGAGAGAAAGAAAAAAAAAAAAAACACATTTACGCAAATGACAAGAATTTAGAATCGTAAATATACATATTTAGTCCTGCATTTATATTTGGTCATTTAATGTATTTTTCTAGCTTCAGTTTTCAAAATGTTTTTGCAACTTTTTGGGGACTTTTATCGTAGCGTATCTCAGGATTAGTTTGGTTTTAATTTTAACGCAGTTTTTTACAACACATAGCAGCTTTTATTGATACTGTCTGCAGCACTCTGTTGATAACTAACAGGAAGCGCGCCTGGAGTTACCCGGCTCTGCAGAGTTGAAGCCCTGAACCAGTTTGCTCGAGTTTTCGTGGAAGAATCGCTGCCGGTACATGATGCGCACATCAGCGTGGCATTCACGGTTGAGCACATCCCGCGAGTCGCTCATGAGGATGCAGAAACCCTCGGCTGCATCTGATCCCAGGTCAGCATCACTCAACAGAGAAAAGAGCTGCAGGTGAAGGAACCGAGAGGGAGCGCGGTGAAAACATGCAGAAAGCTTGCAGAAAACTGCTAGAGAGCATTAAAGGACCTTGTCTGTCAGCGCCGAGGATTGAGGATGGTATCGTAAGAGGAGGGCTTTTGCCACCTGTTGAAAACATTTGAAACAGATTTATATAATTGTAAGCCTAGTTAACGAGGGGTTTTAACGTGTTTGAGATTACCCAGAGCAGCAGGGTGAAGGCTTGCGCTCGCTGCGAGGAGCAAACGTTCTCCAGCTCCAGAGAGATCCGCTTCAACACTCGCTCCAGCACTGCATCCAGAGCTGCGCCTGAATAGAGAATAGAATAGAATATAGAATAGAATGCCTTTATTGTCACTATACACATATACAATTTGCATTATAAACATGTACAATGAGATTAAGAGCATCTCACTAGTCAGTGCAACATTTAGTAAGGAAAAATACTATAAAGTGTCAAGTACAATAGAAATATCTTTAGTAATAGTGCAAAGAAGAGAGGGGGGAGGTAGGTGGGGTGGCAGTTCTGTTTAAGTGCTAGACAATGTATAGTGTTAAAATTGCAATTGCACAGCAATCATAGTTTTTTCACCTATAAGGTTATTGTCCATGTAAAGTGAAATAAAGTGAGTATATTGCACATGTTGATGTCACACAGGGTGATGCTTGGGTCCGGTTAAGTGTAGATTAAGCCATTCCCTGTGTGCGCCTGTTAAGAGTTTAGGGTAGTGATGGCTTCTGGGAAAAAACTGTTCCAGATGTGGATCAGCTAATAAAACAACTACATACAACACACTGTACAATTTCCACCAGAAATAACACTTCACTGTGATGTCAACATGTAGGGTATTTATATGAAATACTGTACACATGGAACTAGATTTTTTTATATAGTCTATAGTGTATACTGTGATTAAAGGTAAGCTATAAGATGCAAACAAACAAACACTTTCCTGTGACACAGAGTCTCAAGAGGCTAACACACTAGTAAAAGGTGAATAGTAAGGCAGGAACATACTTAAAAAATCAAAACAAAAACGCCACAAACTTATTTTCTAACATTGTCCACAGCACCAAAAACATAGAAGGTCAGTCACAAAACCCAGAAAGAGCACGTGCCAAACATCCTTGTACAGACAACAACATAAAAAGCCAAATCACAGCAACAAAGCCAGTCACAGACACAAACAGAGGTAGTCACATACAATCACTGACAGAGACAAACAGCCACAAACCATCACAGATAGACAGGGGAGAGATTCACAGAGTGACAGACAATCACAGACTGATACAGGCGGACAATCAAAAACAGACAGACTCAACCACAGGCAATCACAATCAAAAGTCAGAAAGCCACAGACAGAGGGAGAGAGATAAGATGAACACAGAGTAACAGACAATGACAGACTGGCCCCAGCAGACAATCAGAGACTGCAACAGCCAATCACTGACAGAGACATCCACAGACAGAGAAAGACAGCCAAAGAGCCACAGACAGAGGGAGAGAGATAAGATGAACACAGAGTAACAGACAATGACAGACTGGCCCCAGCAGACAATCAGAGACTGCAACAGCCAATCACTGACAGAGACATCCACAGACAGAGAAAGACAGCCAAAGAGCCACAGACAGAGGGAGAGAGATAAGATAAATGCAGAGTAACAGACAAAAAAACTACAGACAATCAATGACTGGCCCCAGCAGACAATCAGAGAAAGACAGAGATAGCCACAGCCAATCACTGAAAGAGACATCCACAGACAGAGAAAGACAGGCAAAGAACCACGGACAGAGGGAGAGAGCTAAGAAAATCACAGAGTAACAGACAAAGAAAACTACAGACAATCACAGACTAGCCCCAGCAGACAATCAGAGACAGACAGAGATAGCCACAGCCAATCACTGACAGAGACATCCACAGACAGAGAAAGACAGCCAAAGAGCCACAGACAGAGGGAGAGAGATAAGATAAATGCAGAGTAACAGACAAAGAAAACTACAGACAATCAATGACTGGCCCCAGCAGACAATCAGAGAAAGACAGAGATAGCCACAGCCAATCACTGAAAGAGACATCCACAGACAGAGAAAGACAGCCAAAGAGCCACAGACAGAGGGAGAGAGCTAAGAAAATCACAGAGTAACAGACAAAGAAAACTACAGACAATCACAGACTGGCCCCAGCAGACAATCAGAGACAGACAGAGATAGCCCCAGCCAATCACTAAAAGAGACATCCACAGACAGAGAAAGACAGGCAAAGAGCCACGGACAGAGGGAGAGAGATAAGAAAATCACAGAACGACAGACAAAAATAGTTACAGACAATTATAGACTGGCATAGGCAGACAGTCAGGGACAGACAGACGCAGCCACAGGAAATATCACAAACAGACAGAGAGAGATTATCAGACAGAGTCCAAAACATGTGATCACAGACAGACAGACAAAAAAAGACAGCCACATACAGAGACACAGATAATCAGACAGAGAAAACCTGACAATCAAAGACAACCACAGACTGACAGACAAAGATAAAGGAAGAGAGAGAGACATATAGAAAGAGCCGCAGACAATCCCAAACAACAGACAGCGACTGCCACATACAATAACAAACTACAACACAGATGACCAATAAAACAAACAGCTACAGACAATATCGATCACAAACTGTGGTCAGTGACAAAAACAGGTTTTCACAGAAAGAGACCGAGACAAACAACATCAGACACACTCAGCCACGGCTAGTAATATAGGCAGAAATAGAAAATCACGACCAAAAAAACGACAATGTCTGCCACAGACTGGACAATGCTGGACTGAGTTGGAGAGTGATAGACTGGTCCACAACACACTGAGAGACAGAATACAGAGTCTTCTCCCTTGGACAGATTTAAACTCAGACAGACACAGACCGAAAGAGACGTTAAACACTCCAAGATGGACACAAAACTACGGCATGGTCAGACTCACACCATAAAAAAAGAGAGAGAGAGGGACCAGAGAGAGATGGAGAGAGGGACTAGAGAGAGGGACCAGAGTGAGAGAGAAAAGAGAGAGAGGAGATGGAGAGGAGAGGAGAGGGAGAGTGAGAGAGAGGGACCAGAGAGATGGAGAGAGGGACTAGAGAAAGGGACCAGAGTGAGAGAGAAAAGAGAGGGAGGGACCAGAGAGATGGAGAGAGGGACTAGAGAAAGGCAAAGAGTGAGAGAGAAAAGAGAGAGAGGACCAGAGAGATGGAGAGAGGGACTAGAGAAAGGGACCAGAGTGAGAGAGAGAGAGAGAGAGAGAGAGGGACCAGAGAGAGAGAGAGGGACTAGAGAGATGGAGAGAAGGACTAGAGAGGGGGACCAGAGAGATATAGAGAAAAGAGATGGAGAGAGAGGGACCAGAGTGAGAGAGAAAAGAGAGAGAGGGACCAGAGAGATGGAGAGAGGGACTAGAGAAAGGGACCAGAGTGAGAGAGAGAGAGAGAGGGACCAGAGAGAGAGAGGGACTAGAGAGATGGAGAGAAGGACTAGAGAGGGGGACCAGAGAGATATAGAGAAAAGAGATGGAGAGAGAGGGACCAGAGTGAGAGAGAAAAGAGAGAGAGGGACCAGAGAGATGGAGAGAGGGACTAGAGAAAGGGACCAGAGTGAGAGAGAGAGAGAGAGGGACTAGAGAGATGGAGAGAAGGACTAGAGAGGGGGACCAGAGAGATATAGAGAAAAGAGATGGAGAGAGAGGGACCAGAGTGAGAGAGAAAAGAGAGAGGGGGACCAGAGAGATGGAGAGAGGGACTAGAGAAAGGGACCAGAGTGAGAGAGAAAAGAGAGAGAGGGACCAGAGAGATGGAGAGAGGGACTAGAGAAAGGCACCAGAGTGAGAGAGAAAAGAGAGAGAGGGACCAGAGAGATGGAGAGAGGGACTAGAGAAAGGCACCAGAGTGAGAGAGAAAAGAGAGAGAGGGACCAGAGAGATGGAGAGAGGGACTAGAGAAAGGGACTGAGTGGAGAGAGGAGGACAGAGAGGGAGAGAGGGCGAGATGGAGAGAGAGGGAAGAGGAGAGAGAAAAGAGAGAGGGGACCAGAGAGATGGAGAGAGGGATAGAGAAGGGACAGAGTGAGAGAGAGAAAGAGAGAGGGGACCAGAGAGATGGAGAGAGGGACTAGAGAAAGGCACCAGAGTGAGAGAGAAAAGAGAGAGAGGGACCAGAGAGATGGAGAGAGGGACTAGAGAAAGGCACCAGAGTGAGAGAGAAAAGAGAGAGAGGGACCAGAGAGATGGAGAGAGGGACTAGAGAAAGGGACTAGAGTGAGAGAGAGAGAGAGAGGGACCAGAGAGATGGAGAGAGAGGGACCAGAGAGATAGAGAAATCCTGGAACTAAATTCTGTGGTCTTTAGTTATATTAGTATTAAAATAATATTTTATTTATTTATATATATATATTTTTTTTACTTGTAATGTTTATATAAACCTATTGTAATTAATTATTTATGTTCAGTTATTTAATTTAATTCAAGCAAAACAATTGTTTTATTGTGCATTGAGTTACTCTGTCCTTTCTTTCCTCTCCCCTCTCTATTCCTTCCTCCACACCCCCCACCCTCCACAACCCCCCACACACCCTCCCCCCTCCCCCTCCTCCCCCCCCCCCCACTCAACACACACCTCTCACACACACCCCCGTCTACTCTTACTCTTCCCTTTCCCTTCTCTCCCTCTCTCTCGCTCACTCTCTCTCTCTCCCCTCTCCTCCCCTCTCTTGCTCTCTCTCTTTCGCTTTATCTCTCCCCCTCTCTCTCTCAGACTGCCGGCACCACCTGTATGAGCCGGATCTGAAGCTGGTTTGGCCGAGCGCGAGGCTGCTGCAGGCCGCGGCCGGGGCGTCTTACCGAGCCAGTCTGATCATGACGCAGCTGGTGCTCCCTCTTCTTCTGGAGCAGAACAGCAGAGCAGGCCGCTTGCGTTCAAGCTTTCAGTTATCGACGCCCGACAAAGCAATTCACCGACTATCCACTAGAGGCTGTGTCTCAAAGCAGTCTAGCCCAAACGTTCTACAGCATTGAAAACAACCAGCTAATGCTATTTAAAATAATCAGGTTTTTTTTTATTAGGACTGTCAAAAGCAAACTTAATTCACTAATTTCATTAACACGGCGTACCTTTTGTCACTCGCTGTCCTATCCTCCACACACAAGCACGACTCCAGCTTACAGTGACTGACACTTCCAGGTGAGACAAAAACCAATCATAGGTATTTTTTTTCCATGGTTAAAGAAATGTCACTTTATTTTTAAAATATTATATTCTTTATTAATCCATCCATCCATTATCTTGTCGGCTTTTTCCCTTTCGGGTTCTCCACAGGGGAATGAACCACCAACTCTTCTATCATATGTTTTATGCGGCGGATACCCTTCCAGCTGCAACCCATCACTGGGAAACATCCACACACTCATTCCCTCTCAAACTCTCCGGACAATTGTCTTTTCTCATTTCACTTATATCACATGTCTTTGGACTCGTGGTGAAAACCGGAGCACCCGGAGAAAACCCACTGCACCACCGTGACGCCCATATTATGTATATTCTTACAAACTTTCTAGGATTCATGCTGTGTGTTAAGAAGGGCAGTGCTGGGCGGTAGCATCGCTATAAGTAGTGACTCTACTAATTTAACTACATTTCTCAGTAGCGTGGCATCACTGCTTTTTATATAAAATAGCTTTTCATTAGCGAAGCTATTTCATTGATCAAGTAGTGCTGCGCCGTCTGTACAACGCTAACGTTACATTTCCCCAAGCATTTCTGAAGCTAAAGAAAAAACATAAATGCAAATGCTGCGGATCACTGATCCTAGATCAGTAAATGTCAACAAGATTTCTTACTGCGGTTGGCACTGAGCTTTTTAATGAGTTAGCGCCACCTTCTGCATCATTGAGCAAATGGGGGATAAATAAACAGAGCGCTGAGTCACTGCGACCGTGTCTCGATATTAACTGAGACGATTGAGAAAAAAAAATGTCTTCAGATGCTTACTCTGCCACTCAAACAATCTTTCTTAAAGAAGGAATGAGAAGAAATTTACTACAAAATACAGTTAATTTATTGGACGCTCTATGAAAAGTATAATTGATGACATTTACAAATTATAATTGACAGACAGCTAGATTTTAGTCATTGTGAGTGTATGTTGAAAGAACTCCTCTAACAAAGCAATCTTTTTTTCCTGGTGTAGTGTGCTCAGCGGCGCACCCTGCTGGACGTCCTGCAGGGATTTCTTCAACCCACGGCGCTCAGCCGGCCTGCAGACGGAGGTGAGAGAAAGTGCATACCTCAGTTTAATAAAATTTCAAAATTTTTGTGTCTTTCTCGTTCATCTCTTTCTTTCTCTCTTTTCTTTCCTCTCTCATTCCCTCTCTGTCTTTCTCTCCCTTCTCACCTCTCTCCCTCTCTCTTTCCCTTCCCCACTATATCTGCCTGGGTACTATATGGCACATGATAGCAATAATCTCTTGCACAACACTATATATCTTGATGTCTCTGGACAGCAGTTGAACGCTTAATTCCATTATATACGCTACCTCCTTTTCTCCCCCTGCACTCTCCTATTTACACCCGGTTAATAGAGCTTATTGTTAATATATCTTAATCTAACTCTTTCTACCCATATCATTTATTAAAGATAGTTCTATCACTAGTCAAGATCAAAATATTTCTCTATATTTCTATTTTATTCATAACAAATAGGTAGTTCGTATCTATCCCTTCATTAGTACCGTCTCAGCTTCTCTCCCTCTTCTCTACTATCTCTGTCTGATAATAATGTCTTCTATATCTCTTCTCTCCCTTTAGTATCCCTCTATATTATATCTCTCAATTCGGTATCTCGAAATGATCTCTCTCTACATTTTCATCTGTCTCTTGCATTTCTTCTTCATCCTCTCTTCGCTCATCT
>UELW01000356.1:409233-462336 GCA_900490495.1 Danionella dracula | reverse complement strand
CTCTCTCTCATCTCTCTCTTTTCTCTCTCACTATGGTCCCTCTCTCTCCATCTCTTTTCTCTCTATCTCTCTGGTCCCCCTCTCTAGTCCTTCTCTCCATCTCTCTGGTCCCTCTCTCTCTCTCTCTCTCTCTCACTCTGGTCCCTTTCTCTAGTCCCTCTCTCCATCTCTCTGGTCCCTCTCTCTCTTTTCTCTCTCACTCTGGTCCCTTTCTCTAGTCCCTCTTTCTCCATCTCTTTTCTCTCTATCTCTCTGGTCCCTCTCTCTTTACACACTCTCTCTGGTGGTACCTTTGAGGACGAGGCTCAGGAAGACCTGCAGTGAATCCTCCGTCTCCGAGTCGAGCACCGAGCGAGAGACGCAGGACACCAGCGAGCTGAGAGCAGCGAGACCGGCCGCCTCCACCCGCTCGCTCGCCGTCTGGAACACCTGGAGGAACAACCACACCGCCTGAGGCTCGGAGGAGAAGCTTCATGAAGCATCAAGCTCCAGACCCCTGCGTCGCTCTCACCTCTCTCCGTATGGAGCTCCAGAGGCCCGGAAGGAACACCTTCAGCTCTTCATAGCTGTAGATCTGAGCGCAGGCAGCCTGGCGCACAGGAGACAGAGCACAACTCAGCGTTAGCTCCGCTTCTTTTTACTTTCCTGAGATATTCCCTTCCTGAGGTCGATCACCAAACTGAAACAATCCCCCCGAGATAACGCTAAATGATGTTTCAGATGATGACTAAATAAAACACTGCTCAAAACAGCACATGTTAAACCAACTAGCTAATAAAAGTATTACTAATCATTGAGACAATTGTCTGGTAAACTATTTTAGCAAAAAGGCAGTGAAATTGAGGAAAAAAACAAAATATACACAAAAAGGGAGAGAGGGGGTGGGAAATAAAAATATGTAAAACAATAAAGACAATAACAGTAAGTTAACTTAATAATTGAATTAATAATAATGTGTTTTAAGAACAAACATTAAATGGTGAAGTGTTTGGTTTATTTCCCTTTTAAAGAAACAGATGAATATAATATGTATATAACAAGTACTTATAAAATAAAAAAAAACAACCCAAAAAATAAAAACCATCAAAATTAAAATATTTAATTATAAAAAAATTCATAAAATAATTAATAAATAACACAATGACAAAAATGTAAAAATGCAATAATTTAATTAAAAATATATAGCAATAATTTAAATTTCATTCATATCTTTAACAAGATAACTTTAACAAGCAGTTGATGGCAATAACTATTTTATTAAATTCATACAATTATGTTACGTATTAATTACCATTAACTAATTAAATAATTGTATGTACTGAATCTGTTTGTTTCAGCCATTTTTAACATGATCAAATACAGCGATTTACCCAGTAATATTATAAGAAATTAATCTCACTTAAATATAGTGTCTATTAAATTGGAAATGTATTCCAATAGAAACACTTCAATTCATTCATTTATTTATTTAATAATAAAATTTGAAATCAGTTTCAGTACCAGCGTCTGCAGAGAGTCCACTTTAGCGCTCTGAACCTCCGAATCCAGCTTCTCCACCAGCAGAGGCAGCAGAAACTGTGAACGAAGAGCACAGAAGCTTCATTTCTACTCCAGAGAGACCCGTAAAGTCCTCAACTGACTGCGAACCTCAGTACCTCAGCGAACAGGGGCGTCCCGGTGAGAACGGCGCGCAGAGACAGAACTAGCTCCTCCTGCGTGATGCCGTGGGGGTCGCTGGGAGGCTGAGATGAGAGAATAATAATAAAATAATAATAATAAAAATAAACAAAACAATTCTCTGGGGTCAGATGACTCTTAATTAAGCTAAGAACACATTAGCAGTAATGCTATGTTTTAACTTAGCACCTCAAAAAGAGACCTTCATAAGTTTTTTTTGTTTTTTAGAAACCAACAGTGTTTTAAGTGGACTACAAGAGCTACTCTCTTTCAGGAGGTCGGAAGATGAAATGCAGAGATTCCAGTAGATATGGCTCAGTAAAAGTAGCTCCTCATCTCTCAGTGAGAATTGCTATAATATAGTAATAGCAATAAAAAAACATTTAGGGAGGAGAGGCACTCACCGGGCTGAAGTCTATGGGGAAATAACAGGACGTCACTTCGAAGAGCTCCTCCACAAACGTACCTGAGGAGCCAACACAGAAGAGTCACTTCAAGTTTTTGGCTGGTTGATTAGTGAGTAGGCGGGTGAGTTTGTTTGGCTGCTGGTGATTGGGTTGGTTGGTTGATTAGTGGCTGTGTTTAGGTTGGTTGATGAGTAAGAAGGTGGTTGGGTGAGTTGGTTGATTAGTAAGTGTCGGGTGAGTTTGACTGGCTGCTGGTGATTGGATTAGTTGGTTGGTTAGTGGTTGTATTTAGGTTGGTTCATGAGTAAGAAGGTGGTTGGGTGAGTTGGTTGATTAGTAAGTAGGCGGGTGAGTTTGTTTGGCTGCTGGTGATTGGGTTGGTTGATTAGTGGCTGTGTTTAGGTTGGTTGATGAGTAAGAAGGTGGTTGGGTGAGTTGGTTGATTAGTAAGTAGGCGGGTGAGTTTGGTTGATTAGTGAGTAGTCGGGTGAGTTTGTTTGGCTGCTGGTGATTGGGTTGGTTGGTTGGTTAGTTAGTGGTTGTGTTTAGGTTGGTTCATGAGTAAGAAGGTGGTTGGGTGAGTTGGTTGATTAGTGAGTAGTCGGGTGAGTTTGACTGGCTGCTGGTGATTGGATTAGTTGGTTGGTTAGTGGTTGTATTTAGGTTGGTTCATGAGTAAGAAGGTGGTTGGGTGAGTTGGTTGATTAGTAAGTGTCGGGTGAGTTTGACTGGCTGCTGGTGATTGGATTAGTTGGTTGGTTAGTGGTTGTATTTAGGTTGGTTCATGAGTAAGAAGGTGGTTGGGTGAGTTGGTTGATTAGTAAGTGGCGGGTGAGTTTGTTTGGCTGCTGGTGATTGGGTTGGTTGGTAAGTGGCTGTGTTTAGGTTGGTTGATGAGTAAGAAGGTGGTTGGGTGAGTTGGTTGATTAGTAAGTAGGCGGGTGCGTTTGGTTGGCTGGTGGTGATTGGGTTGGTTGGTTGGTTAGTGGTTGTGCTTAGGTTGGTTCATGAGTAAGAAGGTGGTTGGGTGAGTTGGTTGATTAGTGAGTAGGCAGGTGAGTTTGGCTGGCTGCTGGTGATTGGGTTGGTTGGTTAGTGGCTGTGTTTAGGTTGGTTGATGAGTAAGAAGGTGGTTGGGTGAGTTTGGTTGATTAGTGAGTAGTCGGGTGAGTTTGTTTGGCTGCTGGTGATTGGGTTGGTTGGTTGGTTAGTTAGTGGTTGTGTTTAGGTTGGTTCATGAGTAAGAAGGTGGTTGGGTGAGTTGGTTGATTAGTAAGTGGCGGGTGAGTTTGTTTGGCTGCTGGTGATTGGGTTGGTTGGTAAGTGGCTGTGTTTAGGTTGGTTCATGAGTAAGAAGGTGGTTGGGTGAGTTGGTTGATTAGTGAGTAGTCGGGTGAGTTTGACTGGCTGCTGGTGATTGGATTAGTTGGTTGGTTAGTGGTTGTATTTAGGTTGGTTCATGAGTAAGAAGGTGGTTGGGTGAGTTGGTTGATTAGTAAGTAGGCGGGTGCGTTTGGTTGGCTGCTGGTGATTGGATTAGTTGGTTGGTTAGTGGCTGTGTTTAGGTTGGTTGATGAGTAAGAAGGTGGTTGGGTGAGTTGGTTGATTAGTAAGTAGGCGGGTGCGTTTGGTTGGCTGGTGGTGATTGGGTTGGTTGGTTGGTTAGTGGTTGTGCTTAGGTTGGTTCATGAGTAAGAAGGTGGTTGGGTGAGTTGGTTGATTAGTGAGTAGGCAGGTGAGTTTGGCTGGCTGCTGGTGATTGGGTTGGTTGGTTAGTGGCTGTGTTTAGGTTGGTTCATGAGTAAGAAGGTGGTTGGGTTAGTTGGTTGATTAGTAAGTAGGCGGGTGAGTTTGGTTGGCTGGTGGAAATGTCTACATAAATGCATTGCCTCTCTTTTAAGAAAACTAGGAGTTAATCTTGAGTGTCCAATTCGACATCTGGTTAATAATATTTGATCTCTTCTGGTTCCTAAAGTTGTTGGATTTACTCCGAGCTCTGGAAAGACTTCATGCAGTTTGTTTTTGGTTTGTTGGTTCCATTCCTGCTGCCAATGTTTCACTACGTGATGGTTTATTTTCTGTTTTATGTCTGTTGGTGGTGTAAGATGTTGACAATAGGATTCTGGGTTTGTTCGTTTTCCTCAGTTACACCTAAACCTTAATGCAACACACCTGCCTCCACTAATTAAACTCTAAGCATGTATGAAGCTACTGGTGTCACTCTTGAAACAGAGTTGGAACATAACCCAGCAGGGGCAGTGACTCCCCAGGACTGGCTCTCCAATAGAGCTAAAACGAGTCCTCCTCACCTAGAGGGTACCCCCGGTGAATGATGTTCCGGGCCACCTGGAAGGCCAGCAGCAGGTTTCGTGGGTCTCTCTCGCCATCCACCGACTGCACGAAGCCAAAGACGAAATCTGCACCCAAACCTTTGAGCTCTGAGGGGAAGAAGAGCATCGCTTGAGCTCTGAGAGGCTGCTGCAGCTCAAAAGGAATCCAGAGAGGTGTTTACCCTGCTCTCGGGAGTCCATCAGGCTGATCAGGATGCTGTAGACACAGGACCGCTCGGCCAGCATCAGGGACTGAACCACAGAGGCGACAACCGCAACTCAGTGAAACATTTATTAATATTGCGTGGGTACTTTTTTCTGAGGCTCTTAGGGCTTTGATCATAACGTATCTGATCATTATGTATCATAAGGTAAATAGAATAAGAGCAGAACAGTTGTTTTGCTTCATTTATTTTTACTAATAAAAAAAATTAAATAATCAAAATAATTGCAGAGCTACTCCTACAATTTCGAGGATTTAGTGCTGGAACAGTGGCAGTTTGTAACTTTTCTAAGCTTGGTTTGTTTGTAACATATTCAACATTAAAATTCTATTTTTTGTTTGCTCAAAATAATTTATGCATTTCCTTTAAGAGAAGCACATTTTTATAGCCGCAAATCTATGCCATTTATCGAACATGTATTTTTGATAATCACACATGGGCAATATTAAAATTTACCCGAGCAGAAACAGATCCGATGATTGAAACAATTTATTGATTAGAGTTTATCCTTTAAAAATAAAAGCAGCTTAGATTTGTTTTATTCTTTAAGCTGTTGGAGAAATATTCAGTTACCTTTATATCGTTCTTGTAGTCATCTTCATTATTTTGTCGTAATATTTGTAAATTTCTTTGGTTTGTCGTTGTATGATTAAAGAGTTATTTTTATAAGTAGGTTAATGTCTTTGTGGGACGAGAATTGACTCTGAGCGTTAAAGGACTGAGAGACAGCAGTCCAATAACAGCTGACTTCCAGGAAATGAGGGTCCATCTTGGACAAATCAAATTCACGCAAGCGCAGGAATGAGTCGCGTGTGTACAGGTTAAGATTGAGAACGAGCAAGAGAGAGAGATTTAAGAGAGAGCATTATGGGGCGAGCAGATGTAGTGCTCACGGGTTGAAAAAAGCTAGCGGTTTGTTTTATAGCACACAGATCTGTTCCTGCTCACACAATGTTAATATCGCACGCTCGTGATTAGCAAAAATACACGCTCGATAGCACTGATTTCATGTTCTACATTTTATTCACAATATCCAGTTTGCGCAAGTGGAATTTTTGATGCATTACCTGAACATGGACGTCCTGAAAGATGGATTTGAGGATGGACACCGCTGCCCCTGGAGGCAGAATGGAGCATTTCGCCTGGAACACAAAAAAAAAACACGACTGAGGGATTTGATTATTTCTCAATCAAACTCTGTTTTCTTTTGCAGCTTAAAAAACGTGCAATTCTCCTCCCTTTGAAAATTGTAGCAATTGAAATGTTCTAAGTGATAAAACTCAAGGCATTTATTCAGCTGCATTCATCACAGCGTCAATGCAGGCAGCATCCTCACCAGAGCTTGAAGACCCTTCAGAACGTGAGGCGTGATCACATAGTGGTCCTTCAGTCTGTTCTCGTAGAAAGCCAGCAGGACCTCCGCTGTGGAAGGAGCAGGTGAGATGAATCACACGACGAAAGCAAACCTGTTTTTTATGAGCTTCTCGAAAAAACCCTGTTGTATTTAAATTAGGCCTGCCCACTTTTGGTCGTTTAATCGATAGTCCACTAGAACAGTCAGTTAAAAAAATCTGTTAGTCAGGAAAAAAAAACCACAAAAAGAGACGCAGTCGAGTTTAGTCTTTATTATATAATTTAGGATACATGCTATATTTAATTTGAGATATAAACTTATTTTTTCATTTTGTTCAATGTTTCATTCGAAGTCGAGACCTTCAGCTGCTGTGTTTCCCGTTTTCAACCTTATTTCTGCAAAACCAATTGATTAGTCTTTGTTGTTTTAATTTTGATTATTATATATTTAACTGACACTAAATATTTAATTGCCTAGCAAAGGGAGTATTTAATTTTTTTTATTTAGTCCTGTTTGATTCGTATTTTTCTACAATTTTCCCTACCAAACGTGTGTTTATTTTTTTTATCTTATCGTGATTGTGAGAATAAAATACTTAATTTATTAATAATTAACTAATTCTGAATATTTAATGAATAGAATTAATTAATAAATCTGAATTTTGATCAATAACGTTTCATGACGTTTTTTCCAGGCAAATTCATAATCATATCTTTGATTTTATGCAGGTGATAGTTATGGCTTACAATGTAAAACAACAATAAAAATTAGCTCTTAAACTCAAACCATTTCACCGCCAAGTAATTAAAACAACATAATAACACAAGCCAACTATTAGTCAACTAGTGGCTTTAACAACTGACTAACAGTCGACTAGAAAACGCTTCAGTCGAGGGCAGCCCTTATTTAAACACGTCCGTTTGCGTCCAAACACCTTCCAAAGGTTGATTTTGCAACATGCTCTCCAGAAACCCTATACATTACCCTCGCGCTCAGAGAGCCTGCTGTAGACCTCCTGCAACACCAGCGAGAGCAGCTGGACTCCTCTTCCTCGCGTCTGAGGCTGAGAGCTGGTTAAACTCAACCTGCAAGGAGAAACGTACAAAATAAGCCCAGGAGCTGAAACCATCACCAGCGCCGGCAGCATTCACTGCGTTTCTGCTCCCATTACTAGGTCAGAATTAATCGTCAGTTTAAACGTTACCCCAGTGCTTCCACCAGCTGGAGGATCGTGAAAAGTCCATTCTTCACAGCTTCAAAAACAGAGGAAAACACAGACAGTTCGGATTATTTCTTTAAACAAGCTTCTGACATCCAAAAGAAAAAGATACTTTACAATATAGAGACAATTTACATTTTTCAATCCCCCTGAAGCATCATCAACATAAAAAAAAACTCATTTTCCGTCTCCCCTCGAGTTAATACATAGTGTATTAACGTTACGGAAACTGTTCATCTGTCCATCTTCTAGCATAGCTTAGCATAGATCACTGGTTCGGATGGGTCCAGTAGCACTGTAAATTTTTACTTTTGGTTTGGTCTGTCTACCTTGTTTTCCTTTTCTTTTATTGTCTGTTTAAAGAACTGTGTGTCCTTCTTGGAATGTCTTTAAAGACAGCCATATAGTTAAATGAAGTGGATTGAACTGACAGAGATTCATTTATGTTAGACTCAGGTAATTATGTTGTTTTTACTACATAACCAAGTTGTTTTAATGGCATAATTTTCACTTAAAATGACAATTATCTAGAAGAAACAACAATTATCATAAAATTACAATCTTGTGAAAACAACATAGTGATATTGGACAAAAAGGGCAATGATATTTGTAAAAACAACATAAATACCTTGAAAAAATTATCATCTTGTAAAACTAACAGTTATCTTGTAAAAGTTGCATAATTAAATCATATTTACAACATAATGTCATTTTTACCAGAAAATGTGTTACTATGAAATTTTTGTTTTACAAAAACCCTATGTCGTTTTTACAATATAGTTATTTTATAAAACCAACATAAGTATCTTGTAAAAACAACATATTTCGTAAGAACTACATAATGATTGCATTGCGTAAAATCTACGTACAAACCGTAAATAAGCCATATTTACAACATTTGCGGTTTTTACATTAACTTTTCTAAAAGTATATGTGTGAGGCAGCAATGACTTTCGTGATATTTTATAGTAATGCTTTTTAAAAATGTTATTGTTTTGGTGTGTGCTGCAAGTTTAGAAAGAGCTTCAGAGCAGGTTCACTGCTAGCAGCATTGCAGCATCCATTTAACCTCATTTATTAACAAATTATGACATGGCAACCGTGTTTCTGGTCGAAATATCAAACACATCGAAGTTAAAAGTCCTAAACACGTTTTATGTTTACCACAAAGAGAGCGAGTCAGAGAAACACAGGATGTGGCGGCTAGCTGCAGCTCAATGCACTCGAACACGTTCAGCTTCACGCGCGGCGTTCGCCCGCTTTTCTGCGCTGTTTGCGGACATTTAAACAGACTGAGAGCGCATTTAGGATAGCGAGGTGAAGGCGCTAGGGGTTGGCTACCTGTAGCGGTTTCCGTGGCCTTGCTATCCACCTGTCCCGAGACAAATTCTTCCACTAAACCCAGCAGCGCGCTGTTTTCCGCGGCCATGCTGAAGCGCAGCCAGCCAGCCAGGGTACGCGCATGCGCAGAACAGAACACCTCCAGCCGGATGCACGCGCATGCGCAGAACAGAACACCTCCAGCCGGATGCACGCGCCCCGCAGCTGAAGCCGCAGTTTCAGGACAACACGCTTTTTTTGTGTGATAGTTTTATTTATTTTTTTGATTCCTTTGATCTTCTTGATCTGTTATATTCTTTATTTTTTGTATGCTTAATTCTTCAATGTCATTGTAGACAAAACTGCCAATAAAAAAAGGACTACACGCGAAAGAGCGCCACCTGGCGATTTGTGTGCTGCTTTTTCAGACGATGACTAACCCTGTAGTTCAGCATTATCCATTCCCTAATCTCATTGAAGGTGTTCAATGGTTTGACAGTCCAGTGTTTGAACCTCTGTGTTATATTCAGTCATTTTACAGCTACATTAGATTGTTTTTGTGTACAGTGTTCATCCGTTAGAGAAAAAACCAAATCACCCAAAACCCAAAACATTACCAGAATTACACCAAAAGATGCTCGATGGTTTGACAGTCCAGTGATTGAATCTCCTCATTGTCCTCAGACCCATTTTACAGCTACGTTAGATTGTTTTAGTGTGGAGTGTTCAGTTGGAGGGCACAGTCAGACTCCGACTGGACTCATCTAACAGGATCCAGTCCCAAAATCTGGTTAAAGATGTTTGATGATTCGACAGTCCATCAAGTAAATCTATTGTCTAGTTTAGTGTTCGAGTGTTCAGTCTGTTTCCGTCTCCTCACTTGAATGCAATGCAGGCGCCTGTTTGTCTGTGTCGAAGAAATCAACTTTTTTGTTATTTTGTTTCTTCAGTTCAAGTGTAGGCCCACAATTAAAAAAAAAAAAAAAAAAAAAGGACTACAGGCGAAAGAGCGCCACCTAGCGATTTGTGTGCTGCTTTTTCAGACGATGACGTGCTGGCCACCCCTGGCACAGCTTCAAACTGTTTCTGAATTCCTACCACACTAACTTATTTCTCTACAGACGTTAAGACATAAGCACATTCTGTTTATTCTGTAATATTGATGAATAACCCTAATATCTTCTTTTTATGACTGTTTGAATCTTTTTTTTTTTGTAAAGATTGTGTTTTCTTTTCAGCAAAGGTTGTTAAATCGATACTGCTGAATACTAAAGATATAATGTGTTTTCCTAGGAATCATGATAAAGACTTAACTTATTTATAAATCGTGTCATTTTAAATTGGATTGATATACATAAATGCAGGCTATCTAAGTCTAGTCCCCTGCTCAAAAGAGCTTAGGTGGATAAAGTCTCTTAATTGCTTGAAAACAAATATTAACAAGTTTGAGATAATCATTTGAATGTTTACTTGTTTTAATATTACCTTAGATTTTTTTTGTTTGTTTGTAGGGTTGTTTTTCCATTTTTGTCATTCTTTAATGCTGACTGTATGCTGCTTGAATTTCTGTAATGTGTCAGGAATCAAAACATTCCTGAATTCCTCGCAATAAGCAACCAGCTAAAATCTGAAAATAAAACAATCTAAGTTTCTTGGTGTCAATTTATTGAAAAAAAAAGGACAAGATATGTTGTTGCTCTATCCGCAAACTCTTGCGAGTTAGCTGGGACTCAGCTGTCATGTTTGACATGTATATCTGTTACATCTATATTATATTGTATTCTTCTATCTTTTGTTTTACTCTTTATTTATGAAGCGGACTTGACTTACATTTCACATCTGGTTGTATACTTTGGATATAACTGTGTAGGTGACAAAAAAAGCAGGAACTTTATGGGATTGTGTACTAAAAAGTAAAGGTAAGTGATTCAAACCTTTTTTCATTAAACATTTCATCCCTAATAATAAACAAAAACTATGAATCCATGTCAATCACAGCTTTTTTTTTTATACCAAACGGAAGAAAGAACTCAACTCAAGTCTGAGAAAAACATGAATTTATTGGAGATAAACTACTCTCATACTTTATTGTAAGTTGGCTTTGATAACAGTTTACAACATCAAGTTAACCTGGTTATCTAGTGAACGCAATGGAAACGGTCTGATTGAGTTCTTTTTAACACCCCTGTATTGGAAACACTGCTATAACAGGAGTGTTATGCTACTGTTTATTTATGTTGTGTATTGTTTTTCCTCTTATCTGTAATTTTCTTTCTCTTTCTTACCACACCGCAAAGCTACATTCATTCATTATTTTTATTTCTTTTGTTTTTGTTATTAAACAACTGTCTAACATGTTAAAAAAAGAGACTGTGTCTCAAAATGTTTTTGCTACATTTACAGATTAGCGCCCTCTGCTGCCTTGGATGCAACCACATTTGTGAGAAAATCTTGCTTTGTATTTGTGAGAAAATCCTAAGGGTTTTCATGACTTCTTAATTCACTCAAACAATTTTTAAAATCATGTGAAGGTACAACAACACGAAGTCAAAAACGTTTTTATTTTAAGAAATCGGTTTCCATTTATATTCAAGTTATCCTTTAGAAAGTAGATCGTTTATTTAAACACTTGATTTATTAGCTAATGTATTTCACAAAGCATTGAAAACAATACAAAAGTAACAGAACAAATACATACACATTGAAGTGGAAGGAGGTCAGAGAAGGAATAATATAAAAGTCTAAATTATTATTACTTTTAAATAAAAGTCTAATTTAATATTATTATTTCAAAATAGCTCTGAAATTCATTTTTAAAAGCAACAAAAACCGCACGCAAGGCTCTCGTCGCTACTTCCTGTTGACGAGTATCACGTGGTCACAAAGCGCATGCGCTGTGCTCACCAGTAATGTGAACTAGTTGCAAAGGAAACACCAGAAGGGAAAGATGGACTAGCGAGAGATAAAGAACAACCAGACGCTTGCTTAAGACGCATTTCTCGTTTTCTTTTACAACACAAGCGAGCACGGGGCAATCCCTGATGCACAAACGATAATCTTATTAAGGCTGTTCTCTCTTTTAAAGCGGATTTATGAAGCAAAGCTCGTGTTCCGGTTAGCTTCTGGAAGTTAGCTCGCGAGTGAAGCCAGAAATAACTCAAGGCGAGACTATTTTCAGACAAACTAAAGCAAAAAAACATCCCGAGTTCGCCGTGGCATGGTCAGCAAGGACTTTGGTTGAGTTTGGTTTCCTTTCTGGTTGTTTTCTCCCCGGGGATTTGCTATCGATGCACTCTGGGCTCAAAAAGTGTGTTAATTGTTGTAGTTTGTAACACGGTTTCCGGTGGAGAACTCGGATGCTGGGAGAACGAGTCTAATTATCTTTAAATCCCGAGATGTGGCCCGAGTTTGATTGACAGCAATGGGAGGCTGCGTGGGGCGGGAGCGCGCGGAGTCACGTGGATCCAGGACGCAGAGGAAACGTGGAGGTGAGAAATTAATTTGCATAATTTTAGTTTTAGTAATGCTTTGGAAAAATACTGAATGTGCAGCCTCTTTTGCATGCTTGTTTCGGTGCGTGGCTTGTTCTGGAAAGCATGCAAATATTGGGAGAACTAAGGAACTATCATTGCATTGTCATTTATTAAATAAAAGGCTGTTTTGCATACTAAAAACACACTCTTTCAAATCTTAAATATAGCACACGTTTGTTGTCATTGTGCAAACATGAGCAGAATGTCCTTCACCTTGTGAAAGTAAAATAAACTAGCATACCCTCCAAGTTACATTTTTCAACTCTCAAATACAACAAGAAACGAATATTATAGATGTTTAATCTGACAAATGAACTACAAAAGTTGAGTAGAACAGCAAACTGATTAAAATAAAAGTAATTTTATCTATATTTAATAATGCAATGCATTTTTAAGGCACGTGTGTTGTTTTAACTAATATTATATAATACATTTAATTAAGTCAATAAAATACAAAGTACACTAAAGGGCATGTATTTAGAAGAAAGTCAAAGAAGCTAATTAAAAATTCTTTCAAGTGTGGTGACATCTCTTCATATCATCAGATCCTTTTTTTTTTAGCTGTGAACTTCTTTTTCTATACAGTGTTGTGCTAGAGCACAAACACTCACCCAGAAGTTAAAGTTCAACATTGACCGCTCCCTGAATCTCATGTTTGGACGTTTAATGGTTAGACAATCTAGTGACTGAATCTCCTCATTGTCCACAAACCCATTTTACAGCTGTGTTGGGTTGTTTTGTATACACTGTTCAGCTGGAGCAAAAACAGACTCGCACGAAACTCTGTGTTCAGCTGTGTCCATTACCAGAATTACACTGAAGGTGCTTGATGGTTTGACAGTCCAGTGACTGAATTTCCTTATTGTCTTCATACTTATTTTACAGCTATGTAACACTGTTTTAGTGTGCAATGTTCAGCTGGAGAAAACACTCACCATCTACTCAACAGTATCCAGTCCTTAAAAAAATGTTTGATGGTTTGGCAGTCCAGTGAATGAATCTCCTCATCATTAGAACCTATGCCAGTTGTGCTAGCATATTTCATTGTGCATTGTTCAGCTGTAGCACAAACAGACTAACCCTGTAGTTCACCATTATCCATTCCTTAATCTCATTGAAGGTGTTCAATGGTTTGACAGTCCAGTGTTTGAACCTCTGTGTTATATTCAGAGTCATTTTACAGCTACATTAGATTGTTTTTGTGTACAGTGTTCTTCGGTTGGAGAAAAAACAGAATCACCCAAAACCCAAAACGTTACCAGAATTACACCAAAAGATGCTCGATGGTTTGACAGTCCAGTGATTGAATCTCCTCATTGTTCTCAGACCCATTTTACAGCTACGTTAGATTGTTTTAGTGTGGAGTGTTCAGTTGGAGGGCACAGGCAGACTCCGACTGGACTCATTTAACAGGATCCAGTCCCAAAATCTGGTTAAAGATGTTTGATGATTCGGCAGTCCAACAAGTAAATCTATTGTCTAGTTTAGTGTTCGAGTGTTCAGTCAGTTTCCGTCTCCTCACTTGAATGCAGTGCAGGCGCTTGCTTGTCTGTGTCGAAGAAATCAAATTTTTTAGTGTAGGCCCACAATTTCAGCTTTTCTTGAACGTTTAGTTTAAAACGAGCTTTAGGGACGCTGTAAATATAGCAAATGCATGTGTACGCTTTTGGGATTGTTGTTAGTTTAAACAGTTTTCCCCTTGTTATGCAAAGTCGTTATCTTAAAGGGACAGATCTCTCAAAACAGATGTATTTTGAGATTGGCATTTTATTATGGAGTTATTTCCTCCCAGTTTGAGCTTTTCCGGCTCTCAAATACAGCAAGAAAGGAATGATATAGATCCTGGTCTGAAAAATTAACAAAAGTTTAGTAGAACGGCAGACTGAATAGAATAAATCAAATTTCTCTTCCATTAATATTTATTAACGATAACTAGTGGACGTATCGTGACACTCTCCTTCACGCTGATCTTTACAGGCTGCTTTTCTTAGAAAGGTCTCGTGATAGAGATGCTCGGAAACCTGCTGAGCGTGACGCCTATCGCCATCGGTCCTGCGCCGGTTCCGTCCTCTCTGAACGCGTGCTGGAGTTGCGTCCTGGACATGTTCGCGCTTGTTTTCTGCTGCTGAGCTCATGTTTAGCTTGCATTCCTCGTCGGGAGTCTAACAGGCACAAAAATGCTGGAGAGGAGTCTAGCAGCTGCCCCGGGCGGACCTCACCGAGGGCTCTTCACTGGGAGATCTTTTCTGTGTGCGCGCGCGTGTGTGTGGGGGTTTTTAAATTTTTTTTTTTATATAACTCTGGGTTCTCAGTTTTTTTTCCCCACATCAAAAAAAAAAGTGTTTTGGTTGCTTTATTTCGCCACAAAGTCAGTTGAAACCAGGCTTTTATAATAAGTGAAAGATTACTGGTTATATAATTATTCAGTTTCAAACAAATAAACTCTACTTTAAAATCCTTAAGGTAGCTTCATTCTCTGTCTGTGTGTAGTTTTTGTTTTTAGCTCCGGGTTCTCTGTTTTTTCCCCACATCAAAAAAAAGGGATTTGGTTGCTTTATTTTGCAACAAAGTCAGTTTAATCCACGTTTTATAATAAGTGAAAGATTACTGGTTATATAGTTATTCTGTTTCCTCAAACAAATAAACTTTACTTTAAAATCTCTAAGGTAGCTTTATTCTCTGTGTATAGTTTTTTTTCGCTCTGGGTCTCCACATAAAAAAAAAGAAGTGTTTTGGTTGTTTTAATTTGCCACAAAGTCAGTTTAAATAAGGCTTTCTGGTAGTTCTATTTCTACCCTATAGAATTATCCAACATTAATTAATCTTGTTATTTTTGAACTCTTAATCCACATTAGGCCTTCGAGAAGCTAAAAATAGCACTATATAAAACCATTTTGATCCAATCAATAGCTTGAGTTTGATTCGAACCAGAACGGGAGAAACAACAAAGAATTGAGTTGTATGAAATTCAACCTAAAGTTGGACAGCATCGTAAACCTGAGATCAGAAGAACATCGTTACTAGAAGCCGAATAGGTCACACGCGACTGATCCACAGTTTTTTACTCAAAGGAGAAACTGCGCTAAAATGTAAACACTGTAAATGCATCTCTTGGTCAAAGATCTGCTTATAGAATGCTCTGTGTATGATTCCATGAGGAAACAGCTGAAATCTGACAACTTAAAAAAATCCTCTCAGTTCCCAGCAAACTATTACATTTTATTTTTAAAACTGACTTATCATACTTGTTTTAAGAAGTTGCGAAAAATAAAAATTTTATAGTAAGTTTTAGACCTTGATATATATGTGTGTGTGTGTGTGTATTTACATTTTTTTATACCAAACACGACATATAGCCATGAAATAACCTGCACTGTTGTCTTTGCTATAAACAAACAAACAAAGAAACAAACTTTTGATTCGAATTGTGACTGCACCATTGGAAAGATTTCACAAAAAGTTGTTAACTGCTCTGAACATGCAAAAAAAAAAACTACAAAAAAAACCACCTGGCATTCTTGAATGTAAATTGCAATTCTGCGCATGTGCACCCAAGACCAGGAAAATGCAACGTAGCGTTAAAGCAGTGTGTTTGTGTAATTGAGATGGGCGCTGGTAAACAACATGTACGTTATTAAAGGATAAGTACAGTTCTGAATTAGTTTACATTCTTACCTTTCTTCATTGAAACTGCAAGCTCCTCTAAACACTTGTGCTCACACTCACTCTTCAGAAGAGACATATTTAAATCTCACGAATATATTGAGCAGTCTGTCTGATTTCTATTGTTATTGAAGTCATCCTAATTGTTTTTGTTGTAATATTTGTAAACCTCCCTGGCTTGTCGTCGTTGTTGTTGTTGTTCGGTTAAAGACTGATTTTATAAGTAGGTTACTATATTTGTTGGAAGATATTTGACTTTGAACGTTAAAGCAACTGAACTAACGTCGGAACAAAGACAGGCGTCCAATCACAGCTGTGTTCTGGGAGAAGGGTCCCGCCCCATCAGGACCAACCTCATCCGAGCGCAGGAATCGGGGTTAGTTTTCTGTTCGCGCGAATCTTCTCTTTGTGCATCTAAATACCATATTTACATGCTCAAATTTTGGCACAATGTTGCTTTCATATTGTATTTATTTATATTTTTAAGTTTGATCAAATGTAATTGATATGTTACAACATAACATTTTTAGCAACTGTTGTTCTTATAGGATTTGTCAAATTCTGTAAAACTATGAAAGCTGTATTACACCTCTTCAACTAAATAAAATATATTTTTGCAAAAAACCCCAAACAATTCTGATTAGTTTTGAGGTTGAGAAGTCATTGAGCGGATGTTTAGGATCACTGTTCTGCTCAAACTCCTCAGAGGGATCTCCGAGGAATGAGTGGAGTTCATCCACCACCTGCAGTTAGCTCCATCAGTGAAAGTCAAACACTCTTTCCCTTTACTCTGTGTGTTTAGAGTTATCTGCGCTTCAGCGCGGTGTGTGTTTCGCTTTGAACCCGAGATAAGGTTTTCTTTCACTGAAGGGCGGTTCATTATCCGACAGGAAGAAGGCGCTTCTCTCCAGAGCCAGAGTTTACGAAAGAGATGCTTATTTGATCAGGGCTGCAATGTTTCTGAGCTTAAAAGATAGCCGATTTAAGACTGATTTAAGATAGCTGATTTATTTTTAAAAATTAAATTAGATTTTTTATGGTAACCATGCACAGTTTTTGGTACTTGGCAAAGTGTTGTCGCGTTGAAAAAAATATTTTTTTTAGAGCAGAATACATTTGTCGTTCAACCATATAGTTCTAATTGGTTTATTCAAGTTGGTGCAATCCTATTTTCCTTTTCTGGGAGCGCCGCCCACTAACCAATCAGATGAAGAGCTAATGTAGCTCATATCAATGAAGAACATACGCGCTGACTGACCCGAAAGTGAACCGGAGCACAACCGCGTCTATCATTTTTCGTATCAATAGAAATATTGAGAGTTTTCTATCTATTTTTAGAATATTTTTTAGTGAAGGAAGGAGAAAGGAGGATTAAGATTCTCGCCTGCGTCGTTCGTAATGATGTGTCACAATTTCTTCTGTCATGTGATGTTTTAGTTCTTCACAGATCATGCACACTCTCGTTTTAAACACAAAAATGTATGTAAATCTTCTTCTGAAAATCTACTTTAAGGGTGCAGAATAGAAGAGACATGGTGACTGTGTTTTTGGATGTACTGGAACAAAAGTGTGTTTTGATTCTCCAAAAGATGAATATATTTGTGGGAAATTATTGGATTTTCTGTGTTCTACCAAGCAAAACACAGCAGGGGGCGTGGCCAAAGCACAACAGTGGGAGAAACAGAGGATACATGACTCGTTTTGCAAAGCTCAACCATTTGAGGAGAATTAAAGACATTATTTACGCTAAATACTGCCATCTGAAGGTTATTAAAGGTGCAGTGATAGTTTAGAGAGGTGGAAATGTATCATCAATGATTTAAAAGGGATTAATATGGCTCCTTAAACATACATTAAACTCCAAGCACACAGCACGATGGAGTCGGGACGTGAATACTTCGATCACAAGGGCTTTTTTTTACTCCAGCGGTGAATTATAACAAGGTTTTTAACTCAAGCATGCTGTGAGCAGTTCCACGGAGCGCCCCGTCTGACTCCACAGGATTACGCTGAGGAAGGCTTTCCATTTGCATTTTCCATCGGTGCTTTAACTTGAGAAATCATGACACGAGCCCAACCCTGCAGTGAACAAGAGCTGACCTTTACGGCCTTGTAATGAGGGCTCGTTGGGGTGGAATAGCTCATTAGATCAAGAGCTGCTATTAAACGTAAAGTTTTACAAACCTGGCTGCAGAACTAGTTTAATCTGTAAAGCTGCGAGGAGTAATTATCAGTAAACACAAAGCTAGCATTCAGCGAATGTTTTTTTTTAGCGGGATCCGCTCTCAGCTGAAAGCAGAAGTGAGTAACTCTCATTACCAGACGGAGCAAAGGTTGTGTGTTTACGACTGAGAAGCCTTCCTCTCTCAGAATGGCCATTTAAAGGGGCAGCTCTCCCAAAACTAAACTCCAGACATGAATTAACCCAGTGAAATTCAACACGTTTAAATTTACAGCCAGTTTTCTAACTCTTCCACTGTAACTTGTGCAAGCACATAATTAAAAAAAAAAAGCCTACTACTTACCTGGTTAAATTGAAATTCGTTTGCTCTGATCGCTATTCTGCAGGGGGCGCTAAAAATTGCTTTGCAAATGTGCTTTTCTACACGATGTGTTGTGTAGACCTCTTGGCCAGGTCATCCTTGGAAAAAAAAGAGAGCTCGATCTCAGTGCTGTTTTTATCTGGTTAAATAAAGGTTAAAGAAGGAGATATGCATTGAAAACTATATAACCACAGCAAACGTGCTCCAAAATCGAGTAACTAGCACTGCTTCGTTTTAAATTTCAGTTTTTTTAATCAGTTTGATTTTATATGACTTTTTAATGGTTGATTTTATTAAATGTACTTTCTATTTTTCTTTATTTCCAATGTAAAGCACTTTGAATTACCCTGTGTACGAAATGTGCTACACAAATAAACTTGCCTTGCCTTGCCTTGCCTTCACAGCTCTCTTCTGCCTCCGCAGGTCGCAACGAGCCCCTAAAGAAAGACAAGCCCAAATGGAAGAGCGATTACCCCATGACGGAGGGGCAGCTCCGCAGTAAGAGAGATGAATTCTGGGACACGGCTCCGGCCTTCGAGGGGCGGAAGGAGATCTGGGACGCCCTGAAAGCGGCCGCGGTTGCTCTGGAGTGTAACGATCAGGAGCTGGCTCAGGCCATCGTGGACGGGGCCAACATCACTTTACCTCACGGTGAGCTACTTTCAGCAAAAATCATCAAATAACAGTAAATCATTGCTGCCCGAATTTCTGATGTTTCTAGGCTCCCTAACTGAGTGCTACGATGAACTCGGCAACCGTTACCAGCTCCCGGTGTACTGCCTGGCTTCCCCGGTCAACCTGATCTCCGAACGAAGCGACGAAGACCTCTCGGAGAACCTGGAGCAGCCCTCGTCCCAGAAGAAGGAGTTCCAGCTGAAGGTTCGCCTCTCCACCGGGAAAGACCTGCGGCTCAACGCTAGCATGAGCGATGCCATCGGCCTCCTCAAGAAGCAGCTGCAGGCTCAGGAGGACATCGACGTGAGCCACCAGCGCTGGTTCTTCTCCGGAAAGCTGCTGACGGACAAAACCCGGCTGCAGGACACCAAGATCCAGAAGGACTTTGTGATTCAGGTCATCGTGAACCAACCCAACCCGAGCCACTGAAATGTTTGCACATTCACTCACTCTTGCTGATTTAATATGTTTTTTGGGAACCCATGGAATCCTGGAACTTCTGGAGAAGACAATAAAGCATCACGTGTGTGCTAGCTTGGGTTTAAAAGCTCGGGTTTTGCTTTCTTGGATCGCAAGCGAGAGGTTTGTTGCTTGGTTCTAGGCCTCGAGGATGTGAAAATCTGATCTCGTAAAGTAATAGGGATCCTTTCTGTGTGCCAAAAACCTTTCTTCCTCTTTTGCTTTTTAAGTTTGATTATAATCAATATTTATTTAATAGTTTTATTTTGCATTGGAAAAAATAGCCATGTTTAAAGCCCTTTAGGACCCTCCTCATTAGCAGCTTTAGGTCCTGGCGAACTTCATAGAAAACATTAAAACTTGAGGCTTCACTGAGAGGTGTGGACCTGGAACTGTGGAAAAAGAATGCTATTAAAACAATAAACGATGATAAATGTATTTAAAGGTCTTTTCTTTGCAGTGAAATAATGTGCTTTGTATCCACCCGAGGGCCTTCTTAACCTGCATCAGCGGCGGAATCGCTCTGGTTTTTGCGGTTTAAGAGTTTCAGCGTCTATCTGAAATCGTTTTGAGTTTTTGGGAGGTTTGTCAGCGCGTTCATCAATGCTGTAGGTTTAATGAAAGTGCTCAGAGTGTCCAGGATTCTGAGCGAGCGCATTACAGGGGTTTAGTTGAAAAACAGAGCGTTAACGCCAGTGAGAAATTAAGAGCCTAGAAACACCGGTCAGAACATTCTCCATCAAAAATGTGTTTCTTTTGGCACGCACATACACTGCATATTCATCCCGGTGAACAATCAGTAAACAGGTTTATAAAAGATTTTCATAATGCTGGGCAGACACTGTGTGATTTGTATTTTATTATTATTATTTTTTTTTTACTAACATTTTATATCCATATTGTGTGGGTTTTTGACACCATAGGATCCCTGAGGCAAAAAAACAAACCGGTTAGGGCCAACTAGTGGCCATTTTGCAGACCTCTTTGGTTCTTAAACTTTATTGGATGATGGCGGCCATGTTTAAAGGTATGCCCATCTCTTTTTTTTTCATAACGTCTGTTATGGGACACGGAAGTTGCATGGCAAATGTTAAGTAAATTAGACTAACTTTGCCATAGCTTGAGCTAAAAAAAATTTTTTTTTTCAACAATAGAGCACCATCTTCTGGCCAAACTAATTTTTTTTACTGTGACTTCACAATGACTTCATATCATAATTCTGAGTGTGGAGCTGCTTTCACATTCCGTTCCACAGATGCGACCTTTTTAGTTAAAGAGTTGCTGAAATCTGTAATTGTAATCTGGAAAATTGGAGCATCTATGACCAAAAATGTGTGAAAAAAAGTGTTTGTTTTTTTATTGCGCCACCGATTGGTCTGATTTTCGCAGAACCTCTCCCCAAATTGAGAACTATCATCTGTCTGAATTTCAAGTCTCTAGAAGTTTGTTTGGTCCGTGCGTGCAGTTTTACGGCAGAAATAATAACAAATAATACAAATCCTAACAACTACAATACAGTTTCGATTTTGCGATGGGCTTGAAATCCCGATAAAAGGAAAAAACGTGTATCTACAAAGATGGCTGGTTAATTGATGGTCTGAATTTCTGGCGCTTTAGTGCTAAGCTGTTTGTTGCAAGTTACCCATTAATGCTTAGCTAATGAATGCCACAGAATGGTCCCTTATTACAACCTATTTTTGTATGTTTTTATCTTTATTTAACGGGTTCTTTCAATTCTATGCATATCCTGTAAATCCCCGCGTTTGGATCCGCGGGCGAGGCGAGTTGGAATCAAGCTCATTTGCACACTTGAGAAGCTCGGCGCCGTCGTGTCTTGGTTGGGTCTTCGACGCAGCTCTGTTCCTGAGGGATTTTTAGCCTCGTGTTGATGTTGTTCAAGAGCACAAGTCAGAACTATGCAAAGAACTGATGGAACGTCTCACTGTGGACTTCTGGGGCGCTGAAGATGACGACGCCTTCGAGAGCGTCGGTTAAACAGTCACCCCTGAAGGGAAGCTGCGCTCGCTGAAACTACTACGAACGGACAGATTTTACTCCTTAACTCCTCAGAAGACATAAAGCTATCGAAAGCTTGTGAAAACTATTGTGACTCGTTTAAGGATTTCGCTCGATGCTAACAGACTGGCAGGTTTTTTTCGGGCCGCTGGAGATTATTTTTGGATGTTTTTCTGATTATTGATGTTTTTCTCCTTTTAAAATCGAACTGCTACGTAAGAGTCAGGAAAAGGACGAATAAAATGTTTAAACTCAATCTTCTGTTGTGTATTTATTATCATTTCAATTAATCACTCAATCAATCAACCAACAAAAATGCACAATTAGCATGATCATTTTGTATTTAGCGTGATTATTTTTCATTGGTATCCAAGCAATGTTGGCCTTTTGAGGATTTAATGAATATTTCGGTTTGATTTTTTTTTTAAAAGTGGAATATAGCAGATGATATAGTTGCTGCTCTAAAACAAGCTGTATAATTCCTTTTGTAATATATGTTTAATTTTTTAGGTAGATTTCAATTAGGAAGTATTTGTTTTAACGATGCACAATAAAAAATTAATAAAGTTATTAAAGTTATAGCGAATAAACTGAATAAATATATATTCAAATAATACTAACATTTTATGTGTGCATTATAAGGGTTGTGCTTAAAATTAATTGAGATGCTAGAATCGATTTTTGTACAATTTAAATGTTTAAGATTACATTTAAACATAAATAACACTTAAAATAAACATGCATTAGAACTCTATAGATGTTTAACCTTTTATTGCCATGTAAAAGTTATTGTTATTCCTTAAACACACTTTTTAACAGTTAAAAAGTAACTCAAGCTTTTGTGAATTGAAAACATTGATCTTTTTTTTTCACTAAACCAAACTAGATTTTCGTTATCCAAACATAAACAGACATAAATCTTCTTTATTCTTGTCCATTCTGTCATTGAGTGTTTTTCCACATCTTTCTAACTAACACGAGCGCATTTATTCTTTTGACTGTTTCCACTCGTGAATCGGTGAAATTTACATTTTTGCCTTCAGCAGACGCTTTTATTTGAAGTAGTTTTTTTTAATGATTATTTTTAAGACCATTTTTAAGTGGTCCAAGAAGAGAAGTTGTTTTTAGTTGTTTTTGGAAAGTTAATGATGCTACACTAGGCTTTGTGAATTTGCAGTATTTTAATAAATACAATTTAATAATAAGTTATTTCAACCGTAGCCTGCTACAACATTATGTTTTACGTATTAAAATTACTTTTTAATTGCTACATTTGTTTTAATGGCCGGGTAGGATTTTTATGGCAGGAACTGTTTTTTTTTTGTAGATAGTTAAGGCTAATGAAAAGCAGGTGTACTGGGTGAGTTCTTACAAAACTAACAAAAATAGTTTAGTCAATAATTTATTTATTTATTTAAGCATGTCTTGTTTGTTATCATAGTCATTTTTGAGCGATTATGACAAAGTAATGGTTTCCAAACTCTGTTTAAACCAACAAAATCCATTTTTACAGCACAAAAAAGATGTATGGTCACAAAGCTGTTGTAAAAAATAAGCTAAAACTCATCTGATATACGGAAACTGCTGAAGATGAAGTTGAAAACGTCAACGTTTAAATTAAATTTTTTTTTACTTTTTTGCATACATCAAAGTATTTTTACATTTCTTACAATCAATCAATTAAAGATAGTCTATACATGAATCAACTAAAAATACAAGTTTTAAAGTTTGATCTCCTTGATTTATGAATATCAAATTTCCCAAATAAAATTAACATGTTCACAATATTGTGTTTATAAAATATATTTCGAAATAGGTTGATTATGACGAAAACAGTTTTTTTGTTTTTTTGGCAGTTTTATTTTCAAAGACATTGAAGAATTAAGCATACACAGGAATTATCAAAGTACAAAAAAGAAAGAATATAGCCGATCAAGGAGATCAAAGGAAACAAAAAGGAAATAAAATTATTACGTAAAAAACGCCAGGGGATAAAAGAAAAAAAGTTAAACGAGAACAGTGAGAACAGATGAATTGATGCATTATACAAAAATGTTACATTTGGAGCACAAAGATAAGGTTTTCACAGGTCAACGTTTAAAAATCGCGCGCGCGCCTGCTGCAGAGAGGACGCAGGGTGGCGCTGTTTACAAAGTAAAAGTCTTTCGGAGTAATCGGAATTTCTTCTGGTTTCCATCAAGCGTTTAAAGAGCAAAATATTCTCTTTTGAGACAAGTCCGGCCTCTTTGGTGATTTAACAGGGAATGGGTTTTGTGAAATATATTTTGGCCGGTTGTTTTATTATTGTGTTTAGGTGATCATTCAGTGCAGTTAAGTTAGACATTGTTATTATTGTGAAACGAAAGCTTTGTAATCCTTGTTTTAATACATTCTGAAATGTTCAGATATTCTTTTCATCTGACAAGAAATCACAAATAACTTTTTCAGTTTCATATTGAACGTTCCCAAAACTGAGGGTTCCCAAAACATTATCAGCGGAATACGTTAATGCTTGATTTTTACTTCGTTATTTTTTTTTATCATTTATGTAAATTATTACCAATATGTTTGCTTTTTATAAACAATCTCTTACTTTCTATCAGATTAAGTTTATTTGTATTTTAGTTTATTAACCTCTCGGGCAGCGGTATGAAAAATAAAAGCCCTTTACGGAATGCTAACGTTAGCTTTAGCATAAATAAAGATTTTTTTGCTCCTTTTAAAAGCTTGCAACATGACTTTGAAAATGTGTTTATGTTTTTATGCCATCTTATATTTATGACAACAACAAAAGACATTTTAAACAAAGTATTATTTAAAGAAATTGGCTAAAGCTGATCACTTTAAACAATCTTTTTTGTTTATTTCCTTTTTTCTTAACACTGTTACCATTTTTGTGTTTATCAAATTCAACCAAATATCATTTTGAAGGTCTTATGCTGTCTCTCTCGTCTCTAGGTGAAGCTAAATGTAGAATCTTTTAGGCAAGAATTGAGTTTAATTAACCGAACATAGAAGTGATACAAGAAATAATCAGGACAACATATCGATATTTTTTACTAGCATTTCTCTGGGTATTGTTTTTTTGCTATAATGTAGCTGAATAGAATACCAATCGTATTTTCATCCTCAACGTGAAACTTATAATCTGTTAAAATCATTACACATCACGGTTTTGATTTATTTTTTAAGTTCCTATTTTTTACAGATCAATGTGATCAGACGCCATCATAAAAAAATTCTCTCCTCGAGATTAAAAAAGTCGTATACAAAATTCATTGTAGTGATTGTACTTGCGCTAATTTTTTTTCGATGTGCTTTTTGCTGAATTTATAATCTGTTAGAGGCTCGGTCTAGGGCCCTGAATAAAAGTATTTGACCCTCTGCTGATTTAGAACCCACAAACATGGTAAAGTCAGTTCGTAATTCTAATAGCAGATTTATTTCAACAGCGAGAGAATAACTACAAAAACCCAGAAAGTTGCAAGCGTTCCCTCCATTTCTCAGCCCTGGTGGGAAGTCTACCACCCTGAAGCATGAACCCATCCCTCAGGAGAACGTGAATATGAAAATGAATCAGCAGTTAGGCCTAACACAAGCAACTGTGGTTAAGAAAGTCCCTAATATGGTGAAGAAGGATGACGAGGGAGAAAAAGCCCTCGGAGACGAAGAAGAGTGTGAGAGTGTGTGTGTGCAGGGTCTCAATGACACATTCATCGCCTCACTGCCCTCTCCTCCTCTCAAGCAAACACCCAGATGGGGAAAAAGCCTCCATTGATGGCACCACAGTGAGCCGAGTGTTTCTGTTTCCCGCTCGATAGGATCCCACTCTCCAGATCTTGAGGCGTCCTTTCTTCTGAATGTCGAATACTGTTAAAACGTAAAAGCTGGAAGTCCGTGAGTTAACCCCTCCTTCAGCAGTCCACAGACAAAAATATGCACCTCAAAAAGTCTAGCCGTCCTTAATGGGTGTAAGTGAATGCACTTTCTTGTTAAAGGGGTCATGAACTGACTTTTTTTACTTGCGTTTCGCACGTCTCGAGCCAAAACAATGGGTGCTGATGCGAGCTCGTACATCTGGCAGAGCAATGGGCATGAAAGGAAAAAAGTTCAGGTTTGACATGTCACCCTGGTTTTTCGCCATGAGAAATCTCATGATCACCCAATGACAGCTGCTCTTTTGATCACGTGTTCAGAGTGCTGTTGGATCATAATAGCAGCCGGGGGTAGGGAACACACTCCCGTCGACTCACAATAGGAAACAGAAAATAGCAACTTGATGAAGAGCTGAAAATCAAAGAGGAGTATATGGATCAGGGCTGCAATCAAGCGGCAACCTCCTGCCTTTTGGTGTGTCAAAGGAAGTGACTGAAATGCACTTCCTCGACCGACCACTAGAGCAGGGGTGTCCAACGTCGGTCCTGGAGGGTCACTGTCCTGCACATTTTAGTTGCAGCCCTGCTGTAGTATGCATACTACTCCACTTCAGCCAATCAGAGGACCATAATTAGTGCCACAGGTGTGTTTCATGATGGTTGAACCAAAAATGTGCAGGGCTCCGGCTCTCCAGGACCGACGTTGCACACCCCTGCACTAGAGGATTACTCCAGAAGTGAGCAGGTTCTCATTCGCTCCAATGTCAAAACTGCTCAAAAAGCATGCTTTGATCTCTGACTCCATAAGGTTGTTTTTATGTCAGACCACTAGTTTTGACCTTCATGAATACCATGATTAAGATTTAAACCTTCAGTCAATCAGAGATATTTGCTACACCTAATCCTGCCTCTGTGGATCTATTTTTCGTTGCTGGAAAGTGAATCATGCCAACCTAGAGCCTCCTTAACCTTCATCAGAAACCTATGGGTGACATCACGCATTGCATACAGTCAATGGTTGCATCAACACTTTTAATCTGTGGATTTATATTTCAGAATAATCAAATTTTAAAAAGCTTTTATTTCTAACACTTTATTCAAGAACAGAACGTTCAAGTGAATATTAATTTGGATAGGTGAGAAGAGACCTTTGCTGAGGCTAGCGAAAGCGGGGTGAAATGTACAAGTTGGGGTGAGGAATTTAGAGTTGTCCAGGTCTGGACTTGTACATTATTGTGGTCAGTATTAAACTGAACTGAATCATCAAAAAACTATTGCTGTGAAAGGACTTTCTACACCACATAAACAAGGTCCGACTTCCTTGTTCTTCCAAGGATCTTAAATAGCATCATAGTGGCACTCATAACCCAGTGAGAAGAAAAACAAGAGGTTAGGGGACTCTGAGCAGCTTTTCTAAGTCTGCTGTTTTCACCTGAGCTCCAGATCTGCTCCGAGTTCATCTCAATCTCCAAATCCTGCTCTCGCAGCTAAACTCGGGAGGCTTTCGGCAGTCTCCTCGGAGACACGGGAGCAAACAAGATGGACAGTACAGGAATTAATGAGTCATGGCCAGCGTTGGGCAAGTTACTTTGAAAACTAAAGTTAAACTAAATTAGTGATTACTTTTTTTTTCTCTTAAAAGTAATCAAGTTACTTGTTGGTTTTACTAGTTACATTACTAGCCACCTCACTCCAACTAAAGAACAGTTATTAGAAATAACGTAATAGCTTAAACGCTAATCTCTTGCAGTAAACAGTGCAGGTTAACAAAACAAATCAGTTGACCTAAAAAGAAAAAATTGTATTAAATGAAACAAGCTATTTTTACATGGACTCCACTTGTGGTTGGCGTGGAGTGACTATCGAGAGAAATCCAGCTTGGTGTGTTTAGCTGGAGGACATTCGCTGGGGTGGGACCTGAGGCTAGGTGTGGTTGCAGCAGTGCTGCTTGACCATGCTGTGCTTGCCTTTCAGGTGTTTTAGCAAATGTAGAGTTTTTCAGCATTGAAGATGTTCACCATTCATTCCCCAATTTAGTTGACGCAACAAACTAACAGCAACAAATTAAAAATAATGACAATGTCTCCAGGTAGTAAACACATATTTCTGCTCGCCATGATGAGTTTTATTGCTTCCGGTCCGAGTGTCTGTAGGACGGTGATGATCTTATCCCTATACGATGTGGTAATGCGCATGCTTGAGATGGTGGAGGGTCTTGGTTACTCATACATCAATTTGTAATAAGGTATAAACACGTGTCTCGCTGGCTGCAGCCTGTTATGTCATTTTCAATATATATCTTCTTAAAAAACATTTTGTTTCATGTATCGCACACCATTCACCATCCACTTTAGTAGGATATTCATCCCCACATAAAACCAAAAGAAGAAGAAATCTCCACAGTCGGTCACTTTTAACATGGGTGTGAATAACCATCTGCTCACTTCTAGAGTCAGCCTCTTGAGGTTGCTGGAGGAACTGCAGTTCAGTCACTTCCTGTTATGCATCGAGAAGGAAAGCAGGAGTGTGAAACGCCCGGGAAACGCCAGCGGAGCTTTTCCTACTTTCAGCGGATGTGAGTGTATCCCAAAACATGACCTCAGAGCACCCTCGAGGACTTGCGATAACCCTAAGGTCTGGCCTTCACAACGTCAACACAGTGTGGACCACAAGTTTGTAGTGTGTCTTTCTGGAAAGTCTCCTGCTGCATTACCTGATGTTCATCCTCTACAAACCTCAATAATCCAGATTAAATGTTTCCTGCGTCCTGTTCCTCTTGAGCTTGATATTTGTGTTTCAGTTGGTCCAACAAAGTTCATTTCTAGAGTGCACAGTGCCCGTAACCAGTGACCTGATATATCCTAAAAAATGTTGCACGGTGTCCATGTGATTGCTGGTCTCGATGTTTCCTGGATTTAATGAATTTAAGTGAGCGCTCCACGCTGCGTCAAGAGGCCAGCGCTGTCGCTGTTACTAATTACACGTTACAAAGCACCGCATTCCCAGAATCTTCTTCTATCTCCTCACACATCACATCACTAAATTATTAGGGTTCCGCAAAGCCTCCCAATGCTTCAAGCTGCAAATTTTACGAGCATGTTTTCCAACAAAAGCACTGATTTGGATTGTTATTGCATGCTTTTGCTTCTACAGATCATCTGTTGTGCATTAAGGGCTGTTTTAACATGCTCAGATGAATCTGCTGACAGACTGAAACGCATGCGGTTGCATAACACAAACCCTGCATGTTTGGTTCAGTGGCGGAAAAAGCTACGGATCTGCACCCGTAGGATGCAAGCTTCTAAACAAAGCATTAATTGAAGGAGCTTGACTTTGTGCGTGAGTTCAACTCGTATTGTGATTCAGAAACTCTCAATTCAGAAGCTCTCTTTAGACACAAACACACACCTACAAATTTTTGTGATCTACGAGGACAATTCAAAATTTCGTCTTAGTGTTGCATGTATTCATATGAAATGTTCTCGTAAATCACAAAGAGCAACACACACACACACACACGCGCAGACGCCTGTTGAAGGCCTCAGAGCGTCCGTCTGACTCTGTCCTCACTAATTGCTTTGGCTAACCGAGAAACATCTGTGCGTGTCACCTTGGAAACGAGGACAAGAAAATAGCAGGAATCAGGAGTTTGGTGGAGGGGAGTTCAGATAGGGTTGCAATGCGAGAGCAGCTCCGAGAAGGCCTGAGACTCAGCACATTCCGGCCGCACAGGGCTTTTGAGATCCTGAAAATCTCCTGAACGTCTGTGAACGCAGTCAGACTGAGAAGAAGCAGAGGTTTGCAGGGTGAGGACAGGAGGATTGCGAGGTGACAGGGATTGCGAGGACAGCGGTGCGAGGAGAGGGGGATTGTGAGGGCAGCGGGGTGAAGAGAGGGGGATTGTGAGGGCAGCGGGGTGAAGAGAGGGTGATTGTGAGGGTAGCGGGGCGAAGAGAGGGGGATTGTGAGGGCAGCGGGGTGAAGAGAGGGTGATTGTGAGGGCAGCGGGGCGAGGAGAGGGGGATTGTGAGGGTAGCGGGGCGAAGAGAGGGGGATTGTGAGGACAGCGGGGTGAAGAGAGGGAGATTGTGAGGACAGCGGGGCGAGGAGAGGGTGATTGTGAGGGCAGCGGGGCGAGGAGAGGGGGATTGTGAGGACAGCGGGGTGAAGAGAGGGAGATTGTGAGGGCAGCGGGGTGAAGAGAGGGGGATTGTGAGGGCAGCGGGGCGAGGAGAGGGGGATTGTGAGGACAGCGGGGTGAAGAGAGGGAGATTGTGAGGACAGCGGGGCGAGGAGAGGGGGATTGTGAGGACAGCGGGGTGAAGAGAGGGAGATTGTGAGGACAGCGGGGCGAGGAGAGGGGGGATTGTGAGGACAGCGGGGTGAAGAGAGGGAGATTGTGAGGGCAGCGGGGTGAAGAGAGGGGGATTGTGAGGGCAGCGGGGCGAGGAGAGGGAGATTGTGAGGACAGCGGGGCGAGGAGAGGGGGATTGTGAGGAAAGCGGGGTGAAGAGAGGGAGATTTTGAGGACAGCGGGGCGAGGAGAGGGGGATTGTGAGGACAGCGGGGTGAAGAGAGGGAGATTGTGAGGGCAGCGGGGTGAAGAGAGGGGGATTGTGAGGGCAGCAGGGCGAGGAGAGGGGGATTGTGAGGGCAGCGGGGCGAGGAGAGGGGGATTGTGAGGGCAGCGGGGCGAGGAGAGGGGGGATTGTGAGGACAGCGGGGCGAGGAGAGGGGGATTGTGAGGACAGCGGGGTGAAGAGAGGGGGATTGTGAGGGCAGCGGGGCGAGGAGAGGGGGATTGTGAGGGCAGCAGGGCGAGGAGAGGGGGATTGTGAGGACAGCGGGGTGAAGAGAGGGAGATTGTGAGGGCAGCGGGGTGAAGAGAGGGGGATTGTGAGGGCAGCGTGGCGAGGAGAGGGGGATTGTGAGGGCAGCGGGGCGAAGAGAGGGGGATTGTGAGGACAGCGGGGCGAGGAGAGGGGGATTGTGAGGACAGCGGGGTGAAGAGAGGGAGATTGTGAGGGCAGCGGGGCGAGGAGAGGGGGATTGTGAGGACAGCGGGGTGAAGAGAGGGAGATTGTGAGGGCAGCGGGGTGAAGAGAGGGGGATTGTGAGGGCAGCGGGGCGAGGAGAGGGGGATTGTGAGGGCAGCGGGGCGAAGAGAGGGGGATTGTGAGGGCAGCGGGGCGAGGAGAGGGGGATTGTGAGGACAGCGGGGTGAAGAGAGGGAGATTGTGAGGACAGCGGGGCGAGGAGAGGGGGATTGTGAGGACAGCGGGGTGAAGAGAGGGAGATTGTGAGGGCAGCGGGGTGAAGAGAGGGGGATTGTGAGGGCAGCGTGGCGAGGAGAGGGGGATTGTGAGGGCAGCGGGGCGAAGAGAGGGGGATTGTGAGGGCAGCGTGGCGAGGAGAGGGGGATTGTGAGGGCAGCGGGGCGAAGAGAGGGGGATTGTGAGGGCAGCGGGGCGAGGAGAGGGGGATTGTGAGGGCAGCGTGGCGAGGAGAGGGGGATTGTGAGGGCAGCGTGGCGAGGAGAGGGGGATTGTGAGGACAGCGGGGTGAAGAGAGGGAGATTGTGAGGACAGCGGGGCGAGGAGAGGGGGATTGTGAGGACAGCGGGGTGAAGAGAGGGAGATTGTGAGGGCAGCGGGGTGAAGAGAGGGGGATTGTGAGGGCAGCGTGGCGAGGAGAGGGGGATTGTGAGGGCAGCGGGGGCGAGGAGAGGGGGATTGTGAGGGCAGCGTGGCGAGGAGAGGGGGATTGTGAGGGCAGCGGGGCGAGGAGAGGGGGATTGTGAGGGCAGCGGGCGAGGAGAGGGGGATTGTGAGGGCAGCGTGGCGAGGAGAGGGGGATTGTGAGGGCAGCGTGGCGAGGAGAGGGGGATTGTGAGGGCAGCGGGGCGAGGAGAGGGGGATTGTGAGGGCAGCGTGGCGAGGAGAGGGGGATTGTGAGGGCAGCGGGGCGAGGAGAGGGGGATTGTGAGGGCAGCGGGCGAGGAGAGGGGATTGTGAGGGCAGCGTGGCGAGGAGAGGGGGATTGTGAGGGCAGCGGGGCGAAGAGAGGGGGATTGTGAGGGCAGCGGGGCGAGGAGAGGGGGATTGTGAGGGCAGCGTGGCGAGGAGAGGGGGATTGTGAGGGCAGCGGGGCGAAGAGAGGGGGATTGGTGAGGGCAGCGGGGCGAGGAGAGGGGGATTGTGAGGGCAGCGTGGCGAGGAGAGGGGGATTGTGAGGGCAGCGGGGCGAGGAGAGGGGGATTGTGAGGGCAGGCGGGCGAGGAGAGGGGGGATTTGTGAGGGCAGCGTGGCGAGGAGAGGGGGATTGTGAGGGCAGCGGGCGAGGAGAGGGGGATTGTGAGGGCAGCGTGGCGAGGAGAGGGGGATTGTGAGGGCAGCGGGCGAGGAGAGGGGGATTGTGAGGGCAGCGGGGTGAAGAGAGGGAGATTGTGAGGACAGCGGGGCGAGGAGAGGGTGATTGTGAGGGCAGCGGGGTGAAGAGAGGGGGGATTGTGAGGGCAGCGGGGCGAGGAGAGGGGGATTGTGAGGACAGCGGGGTGAAGAGAGGGAGATTGTGAGGGCAGCGGGGTGAAGAGAGGGGGATTGTGAGGGGCAGCGGGGCGAGGAGAGGGGGGATTGTGGAGGACAGCGGGGGTGAAGAGAGGGAGATTGTGAGGACAGCGTGGCGAGGAGAGGGGATTGTGAGGACAGCGGGGTGAAGAGAGGGAGATGTGAGGGACAAAAGCGGGGCGAGGAGAGGGGGATTGTGAGGACAGCGGGGTGAGAGAGGGAGATTGTGAGGGCAGCGGGGTGAAGAGGAGGGGGATTGTGAGGGCATCAGGGCGAGGAGAGGGGGATTGTGAGGACAAGCGGGGTGAAGAGAGGGGGATTGTGAGGGCAGGCGGGGCGAGGAGAGGGGGGATTGTGAGGGCAGCAGGGCGAGGAGAGGGGGATTGTGAGGACAGCGGGGTGAAGAGGGGAGATTGTTGAGGGCAGCGGGGTGAAGAGAGGTGGGATTGTGAGGGCAGCGTGGCGAGGAGAGGGGGATTGTGGAGGGCAGCGGGGGCGAAGAGAGGGGATTGTGAGGGGCAGCGTGGCGAGGAGAGGGGGATTGTGAGGGCAGCGGGGCGAGGAGAGGGGGATTGTGAGGACAGCGGGCGGTGAAGAGAGGGAGATTGTGAGGACAGCGGGGCGAGGAGAGGGGGATTGTGAGGACAGCGGGGTGAAGAGAGGGAGATTGTGAGGGCAGCGGGTGAAGAAGGAGGGGGATTGTGAGGGCAGCGTGGCGAGGAGAGGGGATTGTGAGGGCAGCGGGGCGAAGAGAGGGGGATTGTGAGGGCAGCGTGGCGAGGAGAGGGGGATTGTGAGGGCAGCGGGGCGAGGAGAGGGGGATTGTGAGGGCAGCGGGGCGAGGAGAGGGGATTGTGAGGGCAGCGTGGCGAGGAGAGGGGGATTGTGAGGGCAGCGGGGCGAGGAGAGGGGGATTGTGAGGGCAGCGGGGCGAGGAGAGGGTGATTGTGAGGACAGCGGGGCGAGGAGAGGGTGATTGTGAGGGCAGCGGGGCGAGGAGAGGGTGATTGTGAGGGCAGCGGGGCGAGGAGAGGGGGATTGTGAGGACAGCGGGGCGAGGAGAGGGGGATTGTGAGGGCAGCGGGGCGAGGAGAGGGGGATTGTGAGGGCAGCGTGGCGAGGAGAGGGGGATTGTGAGGGCAGCGGGCGAGGAGAGGGGGCATTGTGAGGGCAGCGTGGCGAGGAGAGGGGGATTGTGGAGGGCAGCGGGCGAGGAGAGGGGGATTGTGAGGGCAGCGTGGCGAGGAGAGGGGGATTGTGAGGGCAGCGGGGCGAGGAGAGGGGGATTGTGAGGGCAGCGGGGCGAGGAGAGGGGGGATTGTGAGGGCAGCGGGGCGAGGAGAGGGGGATTGTGAGGGCAGCGGGGCGAGGAGAGGGGGATTGTGAGGGCAGCGGGGTGAAGAGAGGGTGATTGTGAGGGCAGCGGGGCGAGGAGAGGGTGATTGTGAGGACAGCGGGGCGAGGAGAGGGGGATTGTGAGGGCAGCGGGGCGAGGAGAGGGGGGATTGTGAGGGCAGCGTGGCGAGGAGAGGGGGATTGTGAGGGCAGCGGGGCGAGGAGAGGGGGATTGTGAGGGCAGCGGGGTGACGAGAGGGTGATTGTGAGGGCAGCGGGGCGAGGAGAGGGGGATTGTGAGGGCAGCGTGGCGAGGAGAGGGGGATTGTGAGGGCAGCGGGCGAGGGTAGCGTGGCGAGGAGAGGGGGATTGTGAGGGCAGCGGGGTGAAGAGAGGGGGATTGTGAGGGCAGCGGGGCGAGGAGAGGGGGATTGTGAGGGCAGCGGGGTGAAGAGAGGGGGATTGTGAGGGCAGCGGGGTGAAGAGAGGGTGATTGTGAGGGTAGCGGGGCGAAGAGAGGGGGATTGTGAGGGCAGCGGGGCGAGGAGAGGGGGATTGTGAGGGCAGCGTGGCGAGGAGAGGGGGATTGTGAGGGCAGCGGGGCGAGGAGAGGGTGATTGTGAGGACAGCGGGGTGAAGAGAGGGAGATTGTGAGGACAGCGTGGCGAGGAGAGGGGGATTGTGAGGGCAGCGGGGCGAGGAGAGGGGGATTGTGAGGGCAGCGTGGCGAGGAGAGGGGGATTGTGAGGGCAGCGGGCGAGGGTAGCGTGGCGAGGAGAGGGGGATTGTGAGGGCAGCGTGGCGAGGAGAGGGGGATTGTGAGGGCAGCGGGGTGAAGAGAGGGGGATTGTGAGGGCAGCGGGCGAGGGTAGCGTGGGCGAGGAGAGGGGGATTGTGAGGGCAGCGGGGCGAGGAGAGGGGGATTGTGAGGGTAGCGGGGCGAGGAGAGGGGGATTGTGAGGGCAGCGGGGCGAGGAGAGGGGGATTGTGAGGGCAGCGTGGCGAGGGTAGCGTGGCGAGGAGAGGGGGATTGTGAGGGCAGCGGGGCGAGGAGAGGGGGATTGTGAGGGCAGCGGGGCGAGGAGAGGGGATTGTGAGGGCAGCGGGGTGAAGAGAGGGGGATTGTGAGGGCAGCGGGGCGAGGAGAGGGGGATTGTGAGGGCAGCGGGGCGAGGAGAGGGGGATTGTGAGGGCAGCGGGGTGAAGAGAGGGGGATTGTGAGGGCAGCGGGCGAGGAGAGGGAGATTGTGAGGACAGCGGGGCGAGGAGAGGGGGATTGTGAGGACAGCGGGGCGAGGAGAGGGAGATTGTGAGGGCAGCGGGCGAGGAGAGGGGGATTACGAGGACAGCGGGGCGAGGAGAGGGTGATTGTGAGGACAGCGGGGCGAGGAGAGGGGGATTGTGAGGACAGCGGGGCGAGGAGAGGGGGATTGTGAGGACAGCGGGGCGAGGAGAGGGAGATTGTGAGGGCAGCGGGCGAGGAGAGGGGGATTACGAGGACAGCGGGGCGAGGAGAGGGGGATTGTGAGGACAGCGGGGCGAGGAGAGGGGGATTGTGAGGGCAGCGGGCGAGGAGAGGGGGATTACGAGGACAGCGGGGCGAGGAGAGGGGGATTACGAGGACAGCGGGGCGAGGAGAGGGTGATTGTGAGGGCAGCGGGGCGAGGAGAGGGGGATTGTGAGGACAGCGGGGCGAGGAGAGGGGGATTGTGAGGGCAGCGGGGCGAGGAGAGGGGGATTGTGAGGACAGCGGGGGCGAGGAGAGGGGGGATTGTGAGGACAGCGGGGTGAAGAGAGGGTGATTGTGAGGGCAGCGGGGCGAAGAGAGGGGGATTGTGAGGGCAGCGTGGCGAGGGAGAGGGGGATTGTGAGGGCAGCGTGGCGAGGAGAGGGGGATTGTGAGGGCAGCGGGCGAGGGTAGCGTGGCGAGGAGAGGGGGATTGTGAGGGCAGCGGGGCGAGGAGAGGGGGATTGTGAGGGCAAAGCGGGGCGAGGAGAGGGGGGATTGTGAGGGCAGCGGGGTGAAGAGAGGGGGATTGTGAGGGCAGCGGGCGAGGGTAGCGTGGCGAGGAGAGGGGGATTGTGAGGGCAGCGGGGCGAGGAGAGGGGGATTGTGAGGGCAGCGGGGTGAAGAGAGGGGGATTGTGAGGGCAGCGTGGCGAGGGTAGCGTGGCGAGGAGAGGGGGATTGTGAGGGCAGCGGGGCGAGGAGAGGGGGATTGTGAGGGCAGCGGGGTGAGGAGAGGGGGATTGCGAGGACAGCGGGCGAGGAGAGGGGGATTGTGAGGGGCAGCGTGGCGAGGAAAGGGGGATTGCGAGGACAGCGGGCGAGGAGAGGGGGATTGTGAGGGCAGCGGGCGAGGAGAGGGGGATTGTGAGGGCAGCGGGGCGAGGAGAGGGGGATTGTGAGGGCAGCGGGGCGAGGAGAGGGGGATTACGAGGACAGCGGGCGAGGAGAGGGAGATTGTGAGGACAGCGGGGCGAGGAGAGGGTGATTGTGAGGACAGCGGGGCGAGGAGAGGGGGATTGTGAGGACAGCGGGCGAGGAGAGGGGTGATTGTGAGGACAGCGGGGCGAGGAGAGGGGGATTGTGAGGACAGCGGGGTGAGGAGAGGGTGATTGTGAGGACAGCGGGGCAAGGAGAGGGTGATTGTGAGGACAGCGGGGGCGAGGAGAGGGGGATTGTGAGGGCAGCGGGGCGAGGAGAGGGTGATTGTGAGGACAGCGGGGCGAGGAGAGGGGGATTGTGAGGACAGCAGGGCGAGGAGAGGGTGATTGTGAGGACAGCGGTGCGAGGAGAGGGGGATTGTGAGGACAGCGGGGCGAGGAGAGGGGGATTGTGAGGACAAGCGGGGCGAGGAGAGGGTGATTGTGAGGACAGCGGGGCGAGGAGAGGGGGATTGTGAGGGCAGCGGGGCGAGGAGAGGGGGATTGTGAGGGCAGCGGGGCGAGGAGAGGGAGATTGTGAGGACAGCGGGGCGAGGAGAGGGGGATTGTGAGGACAGCGGGGCGAGGAGAGGGGGGATTGTGAGGACAGCGGGGTGAAGAGAGGGGGATTGTGTGGACAGCGGGGTGAGGAGAGGGTGATTGTGAGGACAGCAGGGCGAGGAGAGGGCGATTGTGAGGGCAGCGGGGCAAGGAGAGGGGGATTACGAGGACAGCGGGGCGAGGAGAGGGTGATTGTGAGGACAGCGGGGTGAGGAGAGGGGGATTGTGAGGACAGCGGGGCGAGGAGAGGGGGATTGTGAGGACAGCGGGGCGAGGAGAGGGTGATTGTGAGGACAGCGGGCGAGGAGAGGGTGATTGTGAGGGCAGCGGGGCAAGGAGAGGGGGATTACGAGGACAGCGGGGCGAGGAGAGGGTGATTGTGAGGACAGCGGGGCGAGGAGAGGGGGATTGTGAGGACAGCGGGGCGAGGAGAGGGGGATTGTGAGGGCAGCGGGCGAGGAGAGGGAGATTGTGAGGACAGCGGGGCGAGGAGAGGGGGATTGTGAGGACAGCGGGGCGAGGAGAGGGAGATTGTGAGGGCAGCGGGCGAGGAGAGGGGGATTGTGAGGACAGCAGGGCGAGGAGAGGGTGATTGTGAGGACAGCGGTGCGAGGAGAGGGGGATTGTGAGGACAGCGGGGCGAGGAGAGGGGGATTGTGAGGACAGCGGGGCGAGGAGAGGGTGATTGTGAGGACAGCGGGGCGAGGAGAGGGGGATTGTGAGGGCAGCGGGGCGAGGAGAGGGGGATTGTGAGGACAGCGGGGCGAGGAGAGGGTGATTGTGAGGACAGCGGGGCGAGGAGAGGGGGGATTGTGAGGACAGCGGGGCGAGGAGAGGGAGATTGTGAGGACAGCGGGGCGAGGAGAGGGGGATTGTGTGGACAGCGGGCGAGGAGAGGGAGATTGTGAGGACAGCGGGGCGAGGAGAGGGAGATTGTGAGGACAGCGGGGCGAGGAGAGGGGGATTGTGTGGACAGCGGGCGAGGAGAGGGCGATTGTGAGGGCAGCGGGGCAAGGAGAGGGGGATTACGAGGACAGCGGGGCGAGGAGAGGGTGATTGTGAGGACAGCGGGGCGAGGAGAGGGGGATTGTGAGGACAGCGGGGCGAGGAGAGGGGGATTGTGAGGACAGCGGGGCGAGGAGAGGGTGATTGTGAGGACAGCGGGGCGAGGAGAGGGGGATTGTGAGGACAGCGGGGCGAGGAGAGGGAGATTGTGAGGACAGCGGGGCGAGGAGAGGGGGATTGTGTGGACAGCGGGGTGAGGAGAGGGTGATTGTGAGGACAGCAGGGCGAGGAGAGGGCGATTGTGAGGGCAGCGGGGCAAGGAGAGGGGGATTACGAGGACAGCGGGGCGAGGAGAGGGTGATTGTGAGGACAGCGCGGCGAGGAGAGGGGGATTGTGAGGGCAGCGGGGCGAGGAGAGGGGGATTGTGAGGACAGCGGGGCGAGGAGAGGGGGATTGTGAGGACAGCGGGGCGAGGAGAGGGGGATTGTGAGGGCAGCGGGGCGAGGAGAGGGAGATTGTGAGGACAGCGGGGCGAGGAGAGGGGGATTGTGAGGGCAGCGGGGCGAGGAGAGGGGGATTGTGAGGACAGCGGGGCGAGGAGAGGGGGATTGTGAGGACAGCGGGGTGAAGAGAGGGGGATTGTGTGGACAGCGGGGTGAGGAGAGGGTGATTGTGAGGACAGCAGGGCGAGGAGAGGGCGATTGTGAGGGCAGCGGGGCAAGGAGAGGGTGATTGTGAGGACAGCGGGGTGAGGAGAGGGAGATTGTGAGGACAGCGGGGCGAGGAGAGGGGGATTGTGAGGACAGCGGGGCGAGGAGAGGGTGATTGTGAGGACAGCGGGCGAGGAGAGGGTGATTGTGAGGGCAGCGGGGCAAGGAGAGGGGGATTACGAGGACAGCGGGGGCGAGGAGAGGGTGATTGTGAGGACAGCGGGGGCGAGGAGAGGGGGATTGTGAGGACAGCGGGGCGAGGAGAGGGGGATTGTGAGGGCAGCGGGCGAGGAGAGGGAGATTGTGAGGACAGCGGGGCGAGGAGAGGGGGATTGTGAGGACAGCGGGGCGAGGAGAGGGAGATTGTGAGGGCAGCGGGCGAGGAGAGGGGGATTACGAGGACAGCGGGGCGAGGAGAGGGTGATTGTGAGGACAGCGGGGCGAGGAGAGGGGGATTACGAGGACAGCGGGGCGAGGAGAGGGTGATTGTGAGGGCAGGTGGGCGAGGAGAGGGGGATTGTGAGGGCAGCGGAGCGAGGAGAGGGGGATTGTGAGGACAGCGGGGCGAGGAGAGGGGGATTGTGAGGACAGCGGGCGAGGAGAGGGGGATTGTGAGGACAGCGGGGCGAGGAGAGGGTGATTGTGAGGACAGCGGGGCGAGGAGAGGGTGATTGTGAGGACAGCAGGGCGAGGAGAGGGCGATTGTGAGGACAGCGGGGCGAGGAGAGGGGGATTGTGAGGGCAGCGGGGCGAGGAGAGGGCGATTGTGAGGACAGCGGGGCGAGGAGAGGGTGATTGTGAGGACAGCAGGGCGAGGAGAGGGCGATTGTGAGGACAGCGGGGCGAGGAGAGGGGGATTGTGAGGGCAGCGGGGCGAGGAGAGGGGGATTGTGAGGACAGCGGGGCGAGGAGAGGGGGATTGTGAGGACAGCGGGGCGAGGAGAGGGAGATTGTGAGGACAGCGGGGCGAGGAGAGGGGGATTGTGAGGACAGCGGGGCGAGGAGAGGGTGATTGTGAGGACAGCGGGGCGAGGAGAGGGTGATTGTGAGGACAGCGGGGCGAGGAGAGGGGGATTGTGAGGACAGCGGGGCGAGGAGAGGGGGATTGTGAGGACAGCGGGGCGAGGAGAGGGTGATTGTGAGGACAGCGGGGCGAGGAGAGGGTGATTGTGAGGACAGCGGGGCGAGGAGAGGGGGATTGTGAGGACAGCGGGGCGAGGAGAGGGGGATTGTGAGGACAGCGGGGCGAGGAGAGGGAGATTGTGAGGACAGCGGGGCGAGGAGAGGGTGATTCTTTCTGTCCTCTCTCTCTCTCTCCTCTAACTTTGTCTTTCTACTCTCTTTTGTTTTCTCTCTTTTCTATCTTCTCTCTTGAGCAATAATTTAATAGTAACAAGTGTTAGTGAGTAAGATAGAGATTTTATTGTTAAAATGTATAAATATAGTTTGAGCAGAATCTGCTTTTTTCTGACCAATCATAGCTGAATCATGTTTTCTTGCCATTTCACATTTTGAGAAAAAAATATGTTTTTTCAACAATGATAATTAATATTATTAACCCTAGTGCAACCCTTAGATTTTTCCAATTACTTTTCAGCCTCAATATTTAATATGCATGAAGAAAATCTGTAATAACTGTGGGGAGGACTTTTATTATGTACACTACTAGTTGCTCTGTAAGAGAGGTTCTTAATGTTTATTTACGGTGGTGGAGAGGGGCAAAACAATTTACAATTAAGAAGTAAGAAAGAGAATATGTACATTACACATTTCTAGCATGTTTTCGTGTTCTTTCCTCATCAAAAAACATCCCTCACGTTGCAGGTCAATTTTAATCAATCAGTACAGCAGCACTGAAATAACAGCCTCAAATGATGCAAATAAAACAGACAAAAGCACTCCAGGCTTTAGCGTCGGCCTTTATTAATACTGTGAAGAATTAAACTTAGATGCAGCAGTGCTGTTGTTAAAAACACTCGTTAGATCAGTTATATTTCTGGCATGAAAAAATGACTGGTCATAGTTTTTGCAAATATTGTAAACATCCCAAAGTACAAATCCACAGCATCGAACTCCAAACGTCTCGGTTTAAATGCATTTATTTGCAGATTGTTCAACAAACGGGATCTTTTTCAGAAAAGCGTTAAAATATTTGTAAAAAAAACATGCACCATTTCGTTTATTAAAACATAAGTACAAACAGTGCGATCGCATCTAAAAGACAGGAAATGACACAAACACAGAGAAGGCACCGGCTGGTTTTTGAGGCGAAGTGTTTTTTTTTTGGTCGTATTTCTATATTTGGTTTCATGCACAGCGTCCTGCTTGCATCGAGGACACCTTGTCGTGTTCAAGTACCTCCGCCTGCCCCGGGGAGAATAAATTAACTGCTGTGAACTGTCCTGCAGTCGCATGATGGTGGAGGAGGAAGCAACGGAGAGGAAAAGAGGCGAAATACCTGATCTGACATCGCTTTTGCTGGTTTTTGAAGATTAAAAATGGTCCTTTACACAACTGTAGCTGAAAAAAAAGTCACCTATATGAATGTTTGATCTAAGAAACAAAACTATGGATGTAACAGCACAGTTTTTCATACGCTCTTTTTCCATTTTGGTTTGATTATGATAGCCTCACAAATTAAGTGTTTTTTTTCTATTCTTTGTTTTAAAGACGGGACTATGTGACGATGATTTCTTCCTGCCCTTTTGGGGTTACTGTACTGTTACAGGTATATTTTGCATTACTAGCCCTCTATGTGCTTGTGAACTTTTTTTTTGACTTGGGTCACCAAATTAATAGAGAGCTAAGTAGATTCCATTTCTAAATCGATAGCCTTCGATCCGCCTCTGATCGATACGAATGTTAATTGCCTTGCGTCAGCGCTCCGATGGTTTATTATTTTTTTTTTCAGTTTAATGTGAAGCATATTATTGCTGAAATTCACACATGGCTGAAATCTAAAATTAACGTGTTTCTCCGTTATCTGCCTCACTGAGTCATGGCACACGTTTGGTTTAGTTCTGGCTAAAAAGCTATGGACCACTTCTGGCCCGGCGAGCCACATCGGAGCCAAATGTAATTTGCTATCAGATTTTTAAAAGTATTTTGTTTTGTAAATTTTATTACGTCTCATCAATTACGTAGAAACAAAATCTGATTCTGGCGGAGGTGTTGGCGTTTGTAACGCAGTACAGAAGACATACAAAAAAACGCAATGTTAACTTGGAGACTTGAGTTGTGACCCAGTTTTGGCCCAAGTGGGACATTTTCCAGTCATGTGTAATCCACTCCCTGATGGCAGGAACACTTGGGCCAAATGCGGCTGGTAGCTGGCTGAAAAATATATAGACCATTTCTGGCCTGGCGCGCCAATGTGGGCCACATAGGGGCCAGATTAAATTGCTATCAGGTTGATTTAGAGTATATAGATTTTTGTGACTAAGATTTTTTTATTTTATTTCGCACATTTTAATACGTCTCGTCAATTACGTAGAAACATAATCTGACTGTGGCGGAGGTGTTAGCGTTCGTAATGCAGCACGGAAGACAGACAGTAAAGCAATGTTAACTTGGAGACCTGAGTTGTGACCCAGTTGTTGCCCATGTGAGTTTTGTCTGGAATCCAGACCTGCTCCAGTCATGTGTACTCCACCAGATGTAGTCTGGGAGCTGGCTTAAGAGATATGGACCACTTCTGGCATGGTGACCTAATGTGGGCCACATAGGGGCCAGATTAAAAGTGCTATCAGGCTGGTTTGAATTACGCAAATTTTAAAGATTTTAACACTTCGTTTTCAAAGTATTTTGTTGAGTGGAGGTGGAGGTGTTGGTATTTGTAATGCAGCACCGAAGACAGGCAATAAACGTAATGTGAATCCGGTTGAGACTTGGCCCAGTCGCGGCCCATGTGTGGGCTTTGTCTGGCATTTAAGTCATGTTTAATCCATTGTGACTAAACAAAACTAGTTGTGTGGGCCAGAGCCGGGCCAGATGATAACAACTCTCTCTGGGGAACTTTTTTTTTATCAAGGACTTATCCAAAAACAAAACTAACTTGCAGCCAAACTGGAATCTACGGCAGGGATGGGAGATTAAGTACGAGCTCTTTCAGGACATTCAGACATTATTCACAACCATTAAAAATAGAAGAAATGATCTTAAACACTTAGTTTTTTACACAATTGTCGATTGAAATAGTTAAAAATTTGTGAGGAAAAATGTCTTGCAGCAATGGTTCCTGCTGCTTGGAGGAACACGTGTGCGGGGCGAGTTGTTTTAGGAGCCTCCAAATCTCAACACTGGCTCTGTGGCAGTGAGGTTTTTAGCTATCTGCGAATAGAGAATTAACTCAGTAGTTAATAAAACTCGTTTTGCTTCATATCTTTGCTGTCCAGCAACAAACAAGGCTTCCTGATGGATAAATACGGTGCTTCTTCTCCAGATAGGCGAGTGTGTAGTTAAACCTGGCGCTGTTCTCATGCTCTGGCATCAGGGCAGGGTGGAGCCCTGGCTGGAGGAGGGCAGTGGGGAGCTGGCGGGGCGCGGCTGGGTGCTGGCGGGGGTCCGGGCGGAGCCTGTGGAAGAGTTGGGCCTCGTGGAGGAGGGCTGCTGGGAGGGATCGTGATGAGACTGGCAACCGTACGATAGTCTGGAGGAGGGGGAGGAGGGCTCTGAGCTTTGGCTGCTTCTTCTTTCACTCGTGTGAAGTGGATGCATCGACCCTGAGGAGGAAAATGATGGCTGTTAGCAATCCTGAGTCACGTTTTCTCATCGTTATCAATTGTACGCAACAATAAATACAAGCTTTGTTATTGTAATTTGGAACTAAATATGTGTTTGTGTGAGAAAACACCCAAAATGATAGGATGATGATGCTGTAATCCTAAAACAAAGAATTTTCCCAAGTCTACAAGTCTAAAAGTCTACAAGTCATCATCAGTAAAAAGAGATCCTTATGTAGAGTAGTGAAAAGCTCTGTGCTGTAAAAGCAGGATCACATTTTATGTTGAAATGCTTCGCGTTCCCACTCAATCTGCCAACAATATATGAAAAATTTTACATATAGGCACCTTTATTCACATATGTGCGGTATTGTTTTACAAAATACAAAAACAAAAGTTTTCCTTCTTTAATAGCCATATTAAATTTTCATTTCTTACTATTTTGAGTTTTACTTGAAAAGTAAGCATTTGTACTACTACTACTACTTTATTTGTTGTATTTTTCAAAATGTTTTTTTTATTGAAACAGAGTTATTTGGCTCTGTTTTGTATTAGTTTTATGTGGGTTTCTGTTACAAAAAAGGCCTTACTGTACGTATATTTGACTTGTATAAACAAAAAAATTCCAGGTGAAGAAAAAAAGGCTAGAAAGTACAAGCTAGGTCCTCTGAACCTTTCACTTGGAGGACTTTTGAAAAACTGCACTGCAAAAAAATGAATTCTAAGCAAAGCTGAAAATGCTTAAAATTAGATTGAAAATCTTGATTTTCTTATTTTATGAAGAATTTTCCTTTTGGGTATAGATTACTTAGCTGATTTTGAGAAAATAACACTTATATTTTCTTGAGGAAAAAAAAAATCGTATTCTGGTCATTTATTTTCTTGAATTAAGAAACTTTGTGAAACAAGTTGCTGATTTTGCCACTGATCTTAAAACAAGAATTTTTCACAACATATTCTTATATCAAGAATGTTATTGCTATTTTATTTTAAGAAATCAATTTTAAATACTGGTAAAAGCATGCATCTTGGAACAAGAAAAAAAATCTTAAATCTAGTTCTAGTCTAGATCAAGTAAAGGTAAGAACATTTGATTTCTTGAAATAAGACTCAAATCTTTGTGAAAAGAAAATAAGAAAAAGGATCTACACCGTAAATAAATCATCAATACCCCAAACCTTAATACCTCGTCCAGTTCTGATCTAACTCTGATGGAAGAGATCTGAACTTCAAATAAGCACTCTTGAAACAAGAAAACAAAACTAAATTATAGATAAACTCATCCTAGATCAAGTAAAAGATTCTGCTAATAGGGGCGAGCAAATTTGAGTTGGCAAGAATTCTTAAAATTAGCAAAAACTTTTAGCTGGTAACAAATGCTGTTGGATCTTAAAAAAATACAAAAACTCTCAAAACAAGTTTTTACAAGCTGTAAAAACACATTGAAATTAGAATATTCCAAGTTGTATCTTAAAACTAGACAATCTGTCTTAAAACTAGAATGTTTTCTCTTTTAGTTTTATATAGCTTATCAGAAACGGATATAACATTGTCAGCACTAATAGCGCAGCGGTCAGAGCGCTGGCATGTGGAGCTGAAGCCTCTGGTGACGGGGGTTCGAATCCAGCCTTGGTCCTTCGCTGATCTTCTCCCCAGAGCACTACTAAGTGTTCTTCCTCTCTCTTATCGGAACTGTAATACCTAAATATGCATCAATAGGCCTAAAAAATACGTAACATTGTATATTTAGAATATTAATTTTAAGCTAGAATTTCTAGTTTTAACAACCCATATTCTACTTTAAGAACTAAAATTAAGCACAAACTTTCATAATTTAAGGTCATATATACTTATTTTAATACTAAATGTTTTAAGTTAGTCTTAAATAAAAGAGAAAACATTCTAGTTTTAAGACAGATTGTCTAGTTTTAAGACCACTAGAGACTAGATACAAGTTGAAATATTCTAGTTTCAGTGCAGTTTTACAACTTGTAAAGACTTATTTTGAGAGTTTTTGTCTATTTATCAGCTAGAATTTTTTTCTAATTGTAAGAATTCTTGCCAAGTCAAATTTGCTTACCCCATTGCCAGATTTTTTTGCTTGATATAGAAAGAGTTTAACTTTATTTGAGGCTTTTTTTCTTGTTCCAAGAGTACATTTTTTGCAGTGTGAACCTCGGTGACATTCAAGTGAATACCCCTGATTTAGAGAGTACTAATAAAGCCACCCTCATCACAAATGCTGCATTTAGGTAAAAACTGATCTCCTCCAGAGAGAGCCGACGAGAGTTCCTCAGCTGCTTTGTCACCCCATTTAAGAGAACCACTCCAGTGATTAAACGATGTGCTCGCTCTCCAACATAAACACAAAAAGTAGAAAAGTCTTTCGTTTCAAGTGGTTCTGAAGAATAAGGAAGCATGAAGAGAATTAACAGCTTTTATAGTTCATTGCCCAAACTCACAGCATTTTTTAGAGTGGGAAACCACAGCCACAAGCACTCCGAACAGAAATGCACATACGTTAAGCTTAAGCATCCAGATGTCTGTAAGAGTTGTTATTTGTGAAACACTCTTCCGTCAAAGATGTTCCAACAGACAAACATTGGTTTGTCACATTTTCCAGTTTCAGCGATGCAATCCAGAACGCTCTTTCTTTAGCGCTCCGCGCACTCATGCAAAGTCTCGCAGACTGGCTCAAGCTCTGAGAAAGCCGCAAATGAAATCACCCACGGCTGTAAATTATGCATCATGGAAAGATTCTGCAAGTCCTTTATGACCCCAAACCCCGAGCTGAAAGAGAGCAAGCAACTACACTTTTAACATTTTGTGGAAATTTTGGTTCTTTGGAACCATACTAGAAAGTGTATTCTGTGTTACTTTTGAAGGGACAATTTTGTCCTTGTTAAGAGAAGATTGGGAACAGGGCACTTTGATTTTGTGTTACGTTTAGTGTACTTCATTAACAAAAAAAGGCTATGAGCAAGTTATAAATCTCAGCGTTTCTCCTCGGTTTACAGCTTGAGTCCAATTTTCCAAATCAGAAGAGCAAGAATGAATAGCAGTCCAGTGTTTGTGCCACCAAACTCAGATATTTGGTTTTGAACTCATTTTTTAATCAGTTAATATTTAACACATGAACAATAACATCATAAACAAATAAATATTTGTTGAAAAATTAATTTAAGAGTAATTTAAACCTTCCACACTTCATTTAAACCTGACTTAATTAATTTAAACAATCCCACTCAATCATCATCACATGAAGCAGCATTTCTATACACCTCAATGGCTGTAAAAGAGTATTATTTCACAATTAAACACTTTTAATAACGTGTTTGGGGTACGCTAATATTTTTAGCATAAGTCTATGCCGTTTTACATTCAAAACGTTAGCTTCTCGGCTAGCGGTGATTTACCGCGAGAAAATGTAAATATATGACAACAAAAATAATTTTACTCACCTCTGAACCAAAAGGCAATCGACTCTTAATAGAGAAGGTTTAAAATAAATGTAACACTAGCTAGGTAAAAGGAAAAAAAACCTAATATTACACATTCTCCTGAATTTGAGCTAATGTTAATTCTAATCAAAACTAGAAAGTCAGAACACATCTCTCCAGTTCTTCAGTCTCTCACTGGCTGCCGGTCTCCTTCAGAATAGATTTTAAAGTTCTGCTGCTCGTAGAGAAGTCCAAACATAACTCAGCAGCTAAAGACCTCACAGAGAAGATCAGTGAATACACACCAAACAGAGAGCTGAGATCCCTCGGGGCAAATAACTGAGATCTCCCCCGGGTTAATTCCACTCAGAGTGATCCTCCTTTAGTTCTCCTGCGGCTCACAGAGGAACCAGCTCCAGAGGAGACCAGGGGTGCCAACACTTTAGTTCTCCTGCGGCCCACAGAGGAACCAGCTCCAGAGGAGACCAGGGGTGCCAACACTTTAGTCACGTTTCAATCCAGGATAAAGACTCTCCTGTTTAGTTGAGCTTTTGTCCACTGAGCACCAACGTCCAACAACTATTTTACCTCTGCACTTCACATCTTAATCTTTGTTTTAATCAATTTTTTTAATTTTCAGTTTTTAATCAGTATGATTTTATATGACTTTTTTATGCTTGATTTTATTAAATGTACTTTCTTTTTACTCTTCATTTCCAATGTAAAGCACTTTGAATTACCCTGTGTACGAAATGTGCTACACAAATAAACTTGCCTTGCCTTGCCTAATGAAGCTATTGACTCCATAAAATTAGTTCATTAGTTTAGTGAAATATTGAACTTAAAAGCTGGTGACACTATTCTCCAAGGCCGCCCCTGCTATTGAATGATACGGGGAAATATGAATCAATATGGAGGTTCATAGTTTGAGTCTCATTAAGCAATTTATAAGCTGAAAAGATTTTCAGGGTTAAAAATATACTTCATACTTATCTTTTATAAAACGATGTAAGATAGGTTCTCAATGTAAGCACAATGTATAGATCCTCATTGACACTTGGGATTTTTTTTCTTCACTTCTTCAATATTCACTGGAGTGAGTCAATCATGGCGGCTTCTTACTTTTGTGTGAACCTTTAAGGCCGTGTGATAACAGGGAAGTAGGTGTTTTGAAGAGCGTTTCAGTCCTTCCCTGGCACAGAGGCTTTAAACCCAGCACAGGAAATAGACCTCCTGACACAGACGTGCTCATAAAACTCTCTGAACTCACTTTTAAAGACTTCTGATGTCCCTGTTTGCTTAATGACCTCGTCCATCATGCTGTCTTTATAGAGACTCGAAGCCTTTAGAACCGGAGACCATATTTACACACAACCTATTGTTATGAATACGAGCCAAACAATAGAAAGAAAAATAAGTTTTTGTTTAGTGTTGCCAAGTTAATGACCCCTCTCTACTCCACCAACCCTTTGCATTCGAGGCCGATATTCACATCTGCAGCAGGAAAAGCCATGTTATGTCTTCAGAGACTCCTCTACTGTCCTTTCTTACACACTATGAGGATGACTGGGTACATGTATGCCTCTCAAAGCCTTTTCAGACAGGAAATGATGCAGTTTTCATTTATTTTCCATGCTCAGAGAGAAAGAAAGGGAGCGAAAAGAGTCAGTCCGGCATTTTTCGGGCCTCTCGTCATTAACCACAGAGCAGCAGAGGAGGAGCGGCAGCCAATGGCGTCGCAGGATGAGGAGGTGAAAAGCCGGCTAGAAACTTTACGTCATGCAACCTTTCGCTTGAGGCTATTAAAACCAGTCCTGAAGCTGATGAGGAGCACTGTATGCTCAAAACTGAATCTGGCAGCTGTGCGGATATTGTTTTCAACTTGTTGCCTGGCGCAGTACAATACAACGTTTAGGGTGGAGGGATGCAAAGCTTTTAGTCGCAATCGGGAATGAGCTAACAATACAGTATTGAAGCTGCAAATATTTTTCCTTATAAAAGAACTGTTTGATAATGTCCAAGTTATTCTTAAAAACTTTGTTATTCAGTGAACTCTCAAAACATGACTAGAACTGCATGTGAATCAATAAAAGTGCTAACATTTAATACGATGTCAGCAAAACTGTAAAGAAAAGCCCTGATTGGCTAAGAATCCTGCCTTCTATATTATCCATCAAGCCCTGGTTATTTATTTTTTTGGTGCATTTGCTTTGTACCTGGTTATTACGTAAGTATTATCCTTTGCTAACCTGGTTATTTCCTGCCTGTCTCCCATTTGTTCTGATAACCACCTGGTTATACCCTGACATCCACCAAATAATCACCATCATATTGCTATTTTCTGATAATCATCTGATTCAGCAGGTTATCATCTGGTTATTCTACGACTTTCAGATCCTCTCTATATTATCATCTTAAGAGTCTCATCTCATCAGCTGATTATCCCCTTACTCTCATCACCTGATTATTACCAGATTATCACTAGACTGTAGTATGACTTCTAGTATGAATTCACATAGAACCATGAGTGCAATCACCAGACGATCACCTGGTCATCACCTGGTTATTATTCAAGTAAACCAATAAAACAATCATGGGATCATCGCCTGGTTATTATTCAAGTAGAACCATGAGTGCAATCACCAGACGATCACCTGATCGTCACCTGGTTATTATTCAAGTAGAACCATGAGTGCAATCACCAGACGATCACCTGATCGTCACCTGGTTATTATTCAAGTAAACCAATAAAACAATCATGTGCTCGTCACCTGGTTATTATTCACATAGAACCCATGAGTGCAATCACCAGACGATCACCTGATCGTCACCTGGTTATTATTCAAGTAAACCAATAAAACAATCATGTGATCGTCACCTGGTTATTATTCAAGTAGAACCATGAGTGCAATCACCAGACGATCACCTGATCGTTACCTGGTTATTATTCAAGTAGAACCATGAGTGCAATCACCAGACGATCACCTGATCGTTACCTGGTTATTATTCAAGTAAACCAATAAAACAATCATGTGATCGTCACCTGGTTATTATTCAAGTAGAACCATGAGTGAAATCACCAGACAATTAGCCAAAGATCACCAGATCATAACCTGATTAAGTTGAGTAAAACAATAAGATCAATCACTAGACACATTATTCTCACCTGGTAATCACACAACTCTAACCACAAATATTACTACCAAGTTATAACTCTCTACCTCTTTAAACTCATTAGAAGCTGGTGCCATTTTACCATAATTTACAGCTGGCATTTACATGGTATAAAAATATAAACCCAGTTACTCACATGATCTCCCGGCTGTGGCCTCATTAGCGAAACCTGATCATATCCACGTCTGAAAAGAGCCAAGATTGCATCTAGTTTCCCCTGAGGAGCAGAATCAGAGTCTGGTTAAACGGCGATAGCTTCAAACCAAAAGCAATAAACTCTAAATGTCGACAGAGCATCTTTACCCTGATGGGAGAATACCACTTCCTGTTCTGAGCCGGTCTCCTGCTATCCGATTTTCTGGGTTTGGGTTCGAAGGGTTCAAACTCCTGCTCTGGCATCTTAATGACAGCGTTTTTGGGTTTTTCTAGCTTTGCTCCCTCCTCAGTCGAGCCCTTACCTCCCCAGCGAACCTGAAAAAGAGCAAAAATGAGGATTGAAATACTAAAAATGTTCAATCCAAGCGTGCTTGAAGAAGCAAACCCAATCAGAACCCAGTACACTTCACTAGGATATGAACACGAACACCTTGAAATCCTGAATCAAAAAGATAGTATTGCTCTGTAACATTCACCTCCATTAATGATGTGAAGTTTCCTTCATTTTGGAGACTACTCTTTGAACTACTCTTTGAATGATTAGTTTAGTTTCATTCATCTGCAAATAATCTTTTCCTGAATTCCCTAACGAGATTACTTGCAAATGGTTATGACAAAAGACTCCAAAACCTAGCAAAACACAATAATCAATGACATTAAACTAGTTTACTTGTGTCTTTTGATTATCAACATATAAAAACATATAAACATATAAAAAATCTCTTCTGATTCTTTCAAAACATCGATATTAGGTCGTTTGTTTCAGTAAAACCCATAATGTGCCCACCTTGGGCAGTCAAAAATGAGCTTTTGTATTCATTTCGGTAAAACATGAGAAATTTCACTACAAAAGCGCATGACATACCATCACATGAGAACGAGTGATTCAAATGAACTAAACTTTTCTAACATCCGGGAACTGTAGCCATTGAAAAGAATTGTGAATGATAAGAACGATTCATCAACAACTCAAATGAACGGCTTGTTTCTGTATCCGGCTCTGGGTCCATTTGGAAACGAATTGTTCACTAGGAAGATTAGTTCCACACGACTCACTGTAAAGATCCGTTGTTTTTGAACGAATTGTTCATGAACGACGCATGACTAACCTCCATTCGTTTGATTCCCCCGACTCCTCGACCACCGTAATACGAGGCGTCCACCGTGGGCCATTTCTTTTTGGGCATCCCATCCTCATCATCCGACTCCTGAAACCAAAAAACATCAGAAGCTGCAAGCAAAAAATACACTAATCTTCTGGCCTGGACACACTCAAAAACGTCAAAACACTTGCTTCCAATCGAAAGTTGATTAGCACTTTGGCAAATTAGATAATTGGAACATTAGCTAAGTGCTACTTCTCTTTATAGGCGTTCGACTGCATGCATCGATGTTTAAGATTCCTTTAAATCTGATAAAAGAGCAACTCACAGGTTCAGGAGGAGGAGGAGGTGGAGGCTCCTTGATCACCTGAGCAAAACAAACAAACAAACAAGAGCCGTTTAACCACGACTGATTATAAAAACTACGCTTTATCTGTAAATACTGGCTATTAAGAAGCAAAGTCAGCGTTTTCATTGATTGTGTTGTTTCATATGTAATGCATATATTTCTGGATTATTGTGCTGTGTACAGATGTACCCAATGAAAATGACCACCGCCTCGCCATGGCACCCGCAGAAAGATAAACAAATCACCTAATAAAAGATAATCACCTCATAAATGAGCAAACAGGGGTCTTGGTTAGCTCAGCTTAAAGAAAATGTATCAAAACCTAACATTACTACTTTATATGCCTCAAGTTATCTAAACATCATTGTTTTATATGACCATGTTTTCATTCATTCATCTTCATGTCGGTTTTCTTCCCTTTCGGGGTCTCCACAGCGGAATGAACCGCCAACTCTCTGGCATATGTTTTACGCGGCGGATCCCCCGCAACCCATCGCTGGGAAACATTCACACACACATTCACACTTTAACACTATGGGCAATTGTTCTTACTCAATTCACTTATACCGCATGTCTTTGATGTCCATGTTTTTTATTACCTAAATATTTTTCGTAGCAAATAAAAAAAATGGTTTTAACCTGCTAATTTCTGTTTGTGAACACAAGGCGTCACTTAAACGTTGACATTTAATCTGTTGCAAAGTGTTATAATATCTGGTACGCTATGCATAAGTTCAAATATGCAAAGTTCGTGCTGAGTAAATCTGTCTCTTTGTGCCAACTGGCGACCAACTATGGTAACACAGATTATTTTACACTTCCCTGAGACGGTCTGACTGGTGTTAAAGGGCCCTCTCAGCAGGCTATCATATTGAAAAAAGGCGTGAGCAGATGTGATTAAATGTCCAATTTTTTTAATTGAGGCTAATGCGAGCTAGAGGGCAGATAAGAGTGTGAGTTTTAAGCACAAGGCAACATGCTTTTTAACTCCTCGAGGCAAATAAATACTGGGCCAGAGGCTTAGAGCATTATGCACCAGTGAGGAGAGTTTTATTTTCATATATTTTCAGGGCACATAAAACCTTGTTTTCAGTCTAGTACTGAGCGTGAAGATACCTCTATCTGAAAGTGTGATTGGTACACACACACACACACACACACACACGCACACACGCACACACACACACACGCACACACACACACACACGCGCACACGTACGCACACGTACGCACACACACCGGGTTTTTCGCAAGGGAACCAGCAATGAGAGCTGCTGTTTTGATGAGGTAAGGGGAACATGAAAGAGCTGCTAGATGGTGCTCGATACACACTCCCACTTCACTTACACGACAATGAGAACAACGAGATGAAACAGCCAAGGAAGAGACCACAAAAGAGGAGAATATAAACATTTGGAAGCTTGTATCGCTGGTGTTCAAACATCAAGAGTTGTTCAATAAAGAACTCAAAGATTATAAAACAGCCGGCGAGTCGCTGTTCTATTCAGGGCAGTGATGGGAAGATTAGTTAAAATTGGTTCTTCGTTCTTTTGACTTTTGACTTGTTCATTTAAAATAATGATTCATTTGAACGATTCATTTGTATCATACATATTGGGGAAAAAAGATCTAATTGCAAATGTTACAACAAAGAGTCAAAAATTGAGCAAAAAAACTAATCTGAGCACATAAACGTGCTAACCGGTGTCTTCTGATTATTATCAGTTATCAGTTTGTCACTAATGAGTCAAAAAAACAAACAAAAAAAGAGGTAAACCTTACCACGGTGCAGCAGAGCGGCCAGAACCACCACATGAAGAGCAGAGCCAGTAACAGGAACAGAACCAGCAGCGTGATCAGCAGGATCGTCCCGTCAAACTGCACAAACAAACAGAATCGGATTGATTTAGCGCCCGGGCTTTAGCGGGCGGCCCTCCTTTCTGTTTCTTCTCTGTTATTTTCTCTTTCTTTTCTTCATGTATGAAACAAGGCAGTATTGGAAACTGTTTTATAGTAAACGTACAGAACATGCAGAGCCCAAATGAAGCAGAAAACCCAGGAGAAGGAGAAGAAAAGCAAGGCATTGTGGGATATCTGAGAGGGATGAATCTGTTTAGCTGTAGCTGTTTAGCTAGCAAACAAACAATGCGTCGCTCCAGCAGCTCCTCTGGCGACGAAGAGCTTGCTGTCCTTATCTCGCTTCCATATTTTCTTCTCTTCTTCCACTTTTTTGGCTTCTTTTCTTTTATGTATTTTCTTTT
>UELW01000356.1:391689-409208 GCA_900490495.1 Danionella dracula | reverse complement strand
CAAAAAACCCCCCCCCACCAGTCAAACACATCCACCAAACACCCTCCCACCAGTCACACCACATCCACCAAACACCCCTCACACAGTCACATCATCACCCAAAACACCCCCACCAGTCAACACACATCACACCAAAACACCCCCCACCAGTCACACACATCCACCAAACACCCCCCACCAGTACAACCACATCCACCACAAAACAACCCCCACAGTCACCACACATCCACCAAAACTCCACACCCACTCAACCATCCACACCAACACTCCCCACAGTCACCACACACACACCCCCACCAGTCATCCACACACACATTCCACCACACACCACTCCCCACCAGTCACACACATCCACCAAACACCCCCCACCAGTTCAACACAAATCCACACAAACACCCACCACCAGTCACACAATACACCAAAAAACCCCCCACCAGTCACACAACCATCCACCAAAAACCCCCCAACCATCAACACCTCACCAACACCCACCCCCACCAGTCACCACACACAACACCACACACAACCCCCACCAGTCAACACACATCCACCAAACACCCCCACCAGTCACACACACCATCACCAAAACACCCCCCACAGGTCAACACATCCACCAAACACCCCCCCACCAGTCACACCAATCCACCAAACACACACCAACCAGTCAACCACATCCACCAGTCACAACCACCAGTCACACACATCCACCAAAAAACCCCCACCAGTCAACCACCCACCCAACCACACACCAGTCACCCAATCCACCAGTCACAACACATCCACCAAACACCCCCCACCAGTCACACACACATCCACCAAACACCCCCCACCCAGTCACACACATCCACAAACACCCCCCACCAGTCACACACATCCACCAAACCCCCCCCACCAGTCACCCCACATCCACCAAACACCCCCCCACAAGGCACACACATCCACCAAACACCCCCCCACCAGTCACACACATCCACCCCCAAACACACCTCACCAGTCACCCACATCCACCAAACACCCCCCACCAGTCACACACATCCACCCAAACACCCCCCACCAGTCACACACATCCACCAAACCACACCTCACCAGTCACACTCATCCACCCAAACACCCCCCACCAGTCACACACATCCACCCAAACACACCTCACCAGTCACACTCATCCCACCAAACACCCCCCACCAGTCACACTCATCCACCAAACACCCCCCACCAGTCACACCTCATCCCACCAAACACACCTCACCAGTCACCCACATCACCAAACACCCCCCACCAGTCACACACATCCACCAAACACCCCCACCAGTCACACACTCCACCAAACCACACCTCACCAGTCCACTCATCCACCAAACACCCCCCACCAGTCACACTCATCCACCAAACACCCCCCACCAGTCACACACATCCACCAGTCACACCCCACCAGTCACCCACATCCACTAAACACACCCCACCAGTCACACCCCCCCACCAGTCACACACATCCACCAAACACCCCCACCAGTCACACACATCCACCAAACACCCCCCACCCAGTCACACACATCCCACCAAACACACCTCACCACGCACACTCATCCACCAAACACCCCCACCACCAGTCACACTCATCCACCAAACACCCCCCACCAGTCACACACCTCCACCAGTCACACCCCACCCAGTCACCCACATCCACTAAACACACCCCACCAGTCACACACATCCAACAAACACCCCCCCCCACCACTCACTCACATCCACCAAACTCACCTCACCAGTCTTACTCATCCACCAAACACACCTCACCAGCCACCCACATCCACCAAACACACCCAAACCAGTCACTCACATCCACCAAACACACCCGACCAGTCTAACACATCCATACTGGGCAATGTGGGTGAAATGGCTTGGCCCAGGGCCCAAAACGGCAGAGTGGCCCTACTGGGATCGAACCACCAACCTTCCAGTTACAGAACGACCAACTCCACCACTGTGCCATCTTTTTTATACTGTGTATATATGACTTGTATCTGATATTTCCAGAACAATCTGAGCAGCTCATTTCCAATTTTTTTTAATCGTACCCAGGTCACTTTCTTTTGAGCTACTGAATCCGATACAGAACCAATTGTTTGTAATTCGCCCTCAGTCTGAACAGCCAGGTTTAATTTTTCTGGGTTTTATGTCATCGAGCTCAACTTAAACACAGTTTCTCACAGATACGAGTCTCTGGAGAAGACGTTCTTCTGAAATAGTTTCATGAAGAGCTTAATGAAGAGCTTAATTGAAGCTTAATGAAGTCACTGCTGTCTTTTCTTAATGTTGTTTAATACTAATAAAGTTGCCTCTAATCAGATATTTACACCCGCAAAGACTCAAGCGTGCCGAGAGCAGGCTCTTCAGTGTTTACATCTGTTAGCAGTGCATTATGGGGGACGTAGTTTCCTTTTCTGCGCATACGTGCCGTATTGGAGCAGTGTTCCGTTCACACAGAAGACAGATCGCTGGCGCATGTTATTAAGAATGTGAACAAACGCACAAAAAATATTGGATTTCACCACAAAAATCTGAAAATTGGGAATTAAGAGCAGCAGTCTGAACAAAGCCTCAGTGAATCCCTGCAGGGCCAACACACTGCTTGTGATTTATTACCACACGCATTTATTATCACTCACAACTATTAACGTTATATTTATAAACGGCTTACAAATGAGAATTAACATAGAAACAATGCTTATAAAGTGCTACCAAAAAGAGTGTAAAAAAAGCTCATTCGGCACCTGTTCTCGGTAAGCTTCATGATGGTGTTCCCTCTGGTTGAGAAAACGATGAAAGACATTCGCAGCATCGGACTGAGACACAAACAGATCCAAATTAAGAGTGGACGAGGAAACCAAACAGTGCTCTATAGCAGGGTTCCCCAAACCTGGTCCTGGAGAGCCACAGCTCTGGACATTTTAGTCACAACCCTGCTGTTGTATGCATTCTACTCTAGCTTCAGCCAATCAGAGGACCCTAGTAAGTGCGACAGGTGTGTTTAGTGATGGTTGAACCAAAAATGTGCAGCACTTCCGGCCTCCAGGACCAGGTTTGGAGACCCCTATAGGTGAATTTGCTCTCAGAACCAGAGAACACATATTTATTTTCTCTTTTGGATGCTTTGAAAGGTGTTCTCCGCTCTCTTCGTACCTGATGAACTTCTCGGCCAGATGCTCGACGAAAGCGTAGATCTCATGCCAGTGGTTTTTGACGCTCCCCGACCTGAGGAGAGAGATGAGCGAGATCGATACAATCACTTAAGAGCTCCTCGGACTCGATCCTGAAAGCCTTCTGCTAATGAAACCCTCAAACGGTGTTCCTCTAGAGAGGGAGTCCCCCAGGGGCGCAGCAGTAAACCAGTTAGGATGCCGGCTCATTTCCTGAGAGCGACCGGCGCTCGTTCATTAGCACGGGGTAAAGATGAAATCAATAGTGATTCTTTGTGGTCTGTCTCAAACACACAGCAAAAAAAGTCAATCTAGAAATTAAAAGTGTGAAATATAACTTTAAAGATTGACTTTACAGGCGTCCCTTCTCAGCCAGGAGCTTGTTTTTTACAGCCCTGCTATGCAGACGTGCTATTCTGTTCAGACTGTAGGATGCTTCACCACCTACTCAAGCTCAGTGGCTCAGTGGCTCTAGTCCCTTGATAAAATTCATTTTGCAACCAGAAAGTCAGATCTTCAGTTTCTTGACCCCTTCTTTACTTCTTTACACTACTTATATTATGCTGCCCTTGTATATATTAGAGAAAGAGAGAGAGAGAAAGAGAGAGAGAGAGAGAGAGAGAGACAGACAGACAGACAGATCGATAGAGACAGTTAGACTGTTATTAGGCAATTGCTTGTTTTGTCCTTCTCTATGTGTGCTCAAATTGTCTATATACAAGTTTTTCCTCAACTGGGGACTTTTGTTTTTGCAAAAGTAAAGAAAAAGATGCATTTGTACAAGTTTTTTGCTCTCATGTAACATTTAAAATATTTGGAACAAAAAAAATATTGACTACAGCAGCAGTTTTTCGCGGCGAGAGGTGGTTATGCTCGATGGGCGGGGTTACTGGTGTTACTGGAACTTATGACTTGTGATGTCACAACTTTACAACATTTTTGGGATCGAGCGTAAAGTTTCTTAACAGCGAGGTTTGTGGCATAATGAAGGGAGGCATTTTCCCACCACTAGTCAACCCAATCTAATAGGCAGCAGTTTCTTCTATTCTTTCTTTCTCACTCTCTTTTTTCTCTTCTCTCTTGAGTGTTCTCTTCTCTTTTTTCTCTTGTCACTATTGCCCACACCCACCTTTCATCTATCATCTCTATATCTCTCTAGTACTCGCTATCGGCGCGCTAGCATTCTCTCTCTCTCTATTTTCTTTCATCTGTCTCTATTTCTCTCTATCCTTCTCTCTCTCTCTTCTATTTTCTTTCATCTCTCTATTTTTCTCTCATCTCTCTCTCTCTCTTTCCTCTCATCTGTCTCTATTTCTCTCTCTCTCTCTCATCTGTATCTCTTTCTCTATTTATCTATCTTTTCTCTCTCATCTGGCTATATTTGACAACAAAGACAAACAACTATCATTTGTTTAGGTTGTTAGTTCATTAAGTTATTTTTAATGTACAAAAAGGCAGTTTCTTATTTAAAACCACTTTAAGGATTTATTTGAGAACACATTTCAGGTGCTTTTCTAGTCACTCGAGCACACACTACAGCTGAATCAGCAGCAAGTTTATTTAATAAGGTACAGCAGTAAACCTAAAAGAGAAAAAGTCTGGCTTTGTGAATGGAGGTGATACTTGTTTTTGAATTGTTAACATACCCTGTGTTCTTCCATCCTGAACGAGCCTGATAAAAGTTACTTGTGCTACTAAAGCATGCAACCGTTTTTCACGGGAATACTAATCGAATGTCTTCTTTTCCTCCTGAAGGAGTGTGACGAACGTTCCTCTGCGTGGAAGGAAAGTGTTTTTCTAAGAAAGACAACAAAAGCCGAGCCAGCGCTCCGAGAAGCACAAGAATCCGCAGGTCAAGCGACGGGCTTCAGCTCGAGCGCACAATGCACGCTGTTTGTGTTGGACGCCGGCGCTTCTTGAGGTAAGAGGAATCATGGGACGGCTGCCTAGTCTGCAGTTTTTCCTCACCTGTGCAAACAGCGCTGGGAGAGGAAGCGGTTCTGTTCTCCAGCGAGATCCTGGAGAAGTATGATGTGGTGCCTTTCTTTGATCTAAATTTAATGCATGTATAGAATCCCATTTGCACAAGTGCATAATGTAAAAATGCATAAATCCACTTGGGAATGAGTAGCTCTACTACAAATGAAAAGATTTTGGGTCCTCCAGAGATTACATAGTTGTTTCAAAGCTGCAGAAAATGAGCATCTGTCTCCCGATTCGCCTGCTCTATCATGTAAACTTGACATTTGAGACATTTCTCTCATGCTTTAGTATTATTCCCTCATCAAAAACAAGCCTCGAGTCAAATTCAGAGTGGTTCATGTGTGTGTAATCCTATTTTCTTTTTCTGGGAGCTTAAAACGACTCGATGGCTGCTGCCACACCCATTGATCAAAGCACTAGCCACTAACCAATCAGATGAAGCGCTAATACAGCTCATCTCAATGAAGAGCGCACTCGCTGACTGAGCCGGAGGTGAACCGTAGCAGAACTGTGTTGATAAACAATGAAAAAGTGACAAAAAAGGGATTTTTGGTTTCCCTGAATGAAAGTGTTTTTTATCGCTCCAAAAGATGAACTTATTAGTTGGAAATGGATAGATTTCACCAGCAGGGGGCATGGTGGGAGCATCATGGGAGGAACACGAGTTAAACGGCTTGTTTTGTGGAGCACAACCATTCGAGGAGATTCAAAGGCATGAATACAATTATGTGATGATTTTTTTTTTAGCGGTCTCCAAGGCAGAAATAAAAACAGAGGGGTTCACACACTTCAAGGACACAGATCTAGAGGCAGATTACAATAGTGCTGACATCGTGTGATGAAATGAGGAATTACATTTTTTAAGTTTATTGGTTTATTTATTCTGAAAGAGCTAGCGAGTCATGAATAACCGTCACACTATGAAAATTATTCCTCTGACTTGAATGGGATCGCATACGATCTTTCCAGCAAATCGACTCCAACCCTCTCACAGAGAGTAATGAGGTTCAGCTCAATGCCGAGAGTGGGGAGAGTCTCTTCATGTGCTTGTGAAGTCGCTAAAAGTCATAAAAAAGACAGGGGAAAATTCCAAGTTGCTAGATTAAAAAACAAGTCCCTAAATTGAGCGACAAAGTGGCTGAAAGTTGACAACTCTGCATTAGCTAGCTCGTAGTGCCATACAAAGTCACTCAGTTTTTTTCTTTTAACTCACATTTTAAATCACAGTTTCGTCACATTATCACATAACATCTGTTGATTACTTTTTCTCTGATTTACTCTCTGATTAAAGCACTTACAAAATAGACAAATAAGCATCCATTTAAATAGAGATAAAACAAGGAAACGTAGATAAAAACTAGATTTTACACAGAGTTTATTTATAGATTTTGAATGACAGAAAAGTCCTAGACAAACAAACATATGCCGGTGTTCTATCAGATTTTGCTACCCCGTGCGATTTGCCTACCGCACATGTGTAGACACACACACACGCACACACACACACACGCACACACACACAGAGTTTCATTTTATTACTTTTATTATTTTTTCACACCATTAAGCATTAAAACACGATAAGCATTTTAAACATTTTCCAAGTATTTTGTCGTTTGTATTTTATATATTAAATGACATTTGGATTCATCACACTAACATTATTAAAGCCATGTTCTAAAAACATGTTAAAACTTTCATTTTAACATTTAATTTAATAAATTGGGGATTTGATACAAGGCATGTGAAATTGAAATGAGACCCAAGTATTCTTTTACGTTACACATATACTATAATAAACGATTTAAAGTGAGGGTAGGTAAATCTCACGGGGTAGCAAAAATTGTTAGAACACCGAAACCAACCTACGAGGTACCGGAACACGCTCTGGCACAAATAAGCCCTGCACGGTCCCACTATGAAAACTATTCCATTGACTTAAATGGCTTCGCTTAAGGGTGTCCCAATTCTATTTTGAACGAAACATTTTGAAGTAATGCTCCCATTTATCAGGATGTCTGGTAAAATACTTGTATTAAAATAACTGTATCATGTAAAACATTTCCAGTGATATCCGAGTCACAGAGAGACAGTTCCAGACATCGATGGCTCTAACTGCTCCTCTGGGTCCTCAAACATCTAGACCTAAAGCAGTTCAGCAGAAGGAGCCCTCTGTGTTTATAAACAGACATAAAGCGACAGCACGCGCTGTAAAGAAAAGTTTTTACGTCCTGCGTAAGCCTCTGGTCTGCATCCAGGAAGATTTGTGGTGAATGTGTGATAGCGTTTAAGCAGGAACGCATGTCTCCAGAAGGTGTTCCATGCGAGCTGAAGCTGGAGTGGGGTGCGTTAGAGGAAAACCTGACACGGCTCTCAGAGAACGGCCTGCCGTGTATGAATCACTGGCACACCAGCGCTGTTTTCCTGTCCGTGTTCGAACCCATGACTTAATGGCTGGCTTATCGAGAGCCAAACAACATTTACTAGACCCAAAACCATCATTAACAGAGTGTTTTGTGAAAACTATCATCAAGTAAAGCTGACCACAGCATGCTTCATGACGTTTGTGCGCTCTTAAGACTGGAGCGAGTCGCTTTTTGCCTTCTGCATGTTATTTAGCTGCTTGTCAAACGAATCAACGTAGACGTTAATGCTATTTGAGTTCCTTCAGAGTTGCTTCAAAGGAGTTGTTTTATCATTTGAACCATGTTGACCAATCCACCCTCTTTTCCTCTCCTCTCCTCTCCTCTCCTCTTCTCTTCTCTTCTCTTCACAATATTTTTCCTTCTCTTGTCTCCCCTTCCCTTAATTGTCTTTTTCCTTCTCTTCTCTTCTTTCCTTTTCTACTTTTATTTTATTTTCCTCTCTTCTCTTCTCTTCTCTTCTCTTCTCTTCTCTTCTCTCTTTCTCTCTCTTTAGCGTGTGGCAAAAAAATAGATTTTTTTCTATAAGCTGGCTTCTCTGCAGATTCATTACTTTTCCCATCATCTGATAAAAACAGATTTTGTCGAAAAAAATTGTCGAGGAGCAGCTGAATTTCCAAATTATAATCATGGACGTATTGGGCACATTTACACAATGTAAACACTGAAACCAAGTTTGAAATCTGAAAAGCCGAAACCGCAAAAAGGAATGTTTTTCTGTTTCATTGCCTTAACGTAATCATATGTTTTATTTCAGTAATAATTGCTTTACATGTCAGTCACTGTTTTTAGACTGCTCTGGCAGCATAACAACGCTAGCTCTGCAGTCTTTTCTGAGCCAAGCGCATCACTTTTAGCACCCTGAGTTCTCTTATATATGGAAATGTAGTGCATTTCTCCGAACAAAAGACTAATCTGGAAGGACTCGAGGATGAGAAAAGGGAGATACAACTGTCCACAAAGTCCTTTGAGGAACTGCTAATGTAGCAAAATATTTCTTGGCTTGAAATAGTTGGCTCATCTTTGTTGTGTTTAGCAGTGAAACAGCAGGTCAGAAGATAAAAACAGATCTGAATCACAGAGCAAAGCTGCCTCTTCCCAGAAAAACGTGGGGCGGTAGACACAGGGAAGAGGAAGTGATGATGATGTAAGACTTGAAAGAGTGTTAATTCTACCATGTACTGCAGGGGTTGGATTGCTAATATTATGAGTGGTTATTCTAGGTATACACTTCAAAATCTGTAAAACATCTGCTGCTGCTTTCCACGATGATTTACACAGAAAAGCAGAAGGAATTATTCAGACTTCTGTTTTAAGTTTATTTCGTCATCTAAGTTTTAAGCTATTTTATGACATCCTCTACTCAATGGAGTTGACGGAGGAAGACAAACTGAGGTTATTTTATTTTGTAAGTATTATAAAATTGTCAAGATATTAACAAAGCTCTTACCAAAAATGCCAATCCTACCGAAAGAAATAAAAAATTAAAAGCTTTTGTACCTATAGGCTTAAACCGATTGATGTTCAAACACTATAGCGTCACGGTGGCGCAGTGGGTAGCACGGTCGTCTCACAGCAAGAAGGTCGCTGGTTCGAGTCTCAGCTGGGTCGGTTGGCATTTCTGTGTGGAGTTCTCATGTTCTCCTCGTGATCGCGTGGGTTTTCTCCGGGTGCTCCGTTTCCCCACGAGTTCAAAGACATGCGGTGTAAGTGAATTGAGTAAGAACGATTGTCCATAGTGTTAAAGAGTGAATGTTTGTGAATGTTTCCAGCGATGGGTTGCGGCTGGAAGGGCATCCGCAGCGTAAAACATATGCCAGAGAGTTGGCGGTTGATTCCGCTGTGGCGACCACGAAAGGGAAGAAAGCCGACATGAAGATGAATGAATGTTCATCATAAGAATTCATGAATGAAAACCAAGTTAGCATCTAAGCAAAGACAAAACTTGCTAACGATGGCAGAATTCATGATTGAAAGCCAAGTTAGCATCTAAGCAAAAGCCAAGTTAGCATCTAAACAAAAACAAAACATGCTAACGATGGCAGAAATCATGAATGAAAACCAAGTTAGCATCTAAACAAAGACAAAACATGCTAACGATGGCAGAAATTAATGAAAGCAAAGTTAGCATCTAAACAAAAAGAAAACATGCTAACGATGGCAGAAATCATGAATGAAAGCCAAGTTAGCATCTAAACAAAAAGAAAACATGCTAACGATGGCAGAAATCATGAATGAAAGTAGATTTATCATCAAAACAAAACATGATAAAGATGGCAGAAATTATAAACGAAAGCAAAGTTAGCATCTAAACAAAAACAAAACATGCTAACAATGGCAGAAATCATGAATGAAAGTGAAGTTATCATCTACACAAAAACAAAACATGCTAACTATGACAGAAATCATGAATGAAAGTAGATTTATCATCTAAACAAAACATGCTAACGATGGCAGAATTCATGATTGAAAGCCAAGTTAGCATCTAAGCAAAAGCCAAGTTAGCATCTACACAAAAACAAAACATGCTAACGATGGCAGAATTCATAAATGAAAGTGAAGTTTTCATCTAAACAAAAACAAAACATGCTAACGATGGCAGAATTCATAAATGAAAGTGAAGTTTTCATCTACACAAAAACAAAACATGCTAACGATGGCAGAATTCATAAATGAAAGTGAAGTTTTCATCTAAACAAAAACAAAACATGCTAACGATGGCAGAAATTATCAATAAAAGCCAAGTTAGCATCTAAACAAAAACAAAACATGCTAACGATGGCAGAAATCATGAATGAAAGCCAAGTTAGCATCTAAACAAAAACAAAACATGCTAACGATGGCAGAAATTAATGAAAGCAAAGTTAGCATCTAAACAAAAAGAAAACATGCTAACGATGGCAGAAATCATGAATGAAAGCCAAGTTAGCATCTAAACAAAAAGAAAACATGCTAACGATGGCAGAAATCATGAATGAAAGTAGATTTATCATCAAAACAAAACATGATAAAGATGGCAGAAATTATAAACGAAAGCAAAGTTAGCATCTAAACAAAAACAAAACATGCTAACAATGGCAGAAATCATGAATGAAAGTGAAGTTAGCGCCTAAACAAAAAACATGCTAACGATGCATACACTGCAAAAGCAAGTGTCACTAATCAAATCAAGTGGAAATGCAGCATAAGGTGATATAAACCCAGAGAAATCATTAGTATGTGATATATGATGAAAACAGCACTGATGGGATACACCGACCAAGACGATCAAAGAAAGGTGTAAAACATTAGAAGAGCATGGACTGTTATTTAATAAGTTCAAGAGGTCAGGAGTTTGAGTCCTGCGCTCAGAATCAAGATACATCTTCTCCAAATAATTTTCTTGTTTTAAGACATTTTTCACAGGTCCATATTTTTAAACAACTAGCCTTTTTAGCCTTTCTTAATTTAGAAAAATTCTACCAACATTCATGTAATATTTTCTTTGCCATGTTCATGCGGTATGATGCTGTTTTCAGAGTATACTTTCATGACACAGAAGAAAGTTTATTAAAACACGCTTCGAGGCATCTTTGAGGATCATGGGAAAGGATGTTGGTTTTCGGTCTCTGTTACACAATGCTGAAGGATATGGGACGGCAGGAAAAGCAGACCGCAGATGGAATGAGGAGCTTACTCAGCAAACTTTACATGCACCACCCCGCCTTTCATCCTAAAGCGAGCGAGACCAGCCAAAAACACCAGCACACATAATCTACGGTCTCCTATTGAACTCCATCTGAACCAGACTGATACCGTCGCACACGCTGAAAGCCATTTTTTGTGTGAGAACTTAGAGGGGGAATGCAGTGGAAATGTACTGGCCTACTTTACTTTAAGCAGAAACATGGAGAGAGTGGAAAACAGCAGGCTAGCAGAGCGTCTCTGGAAGGCTCATGCTAGCTGTGATTGACAGCTTTATTTTAGGGTCACTGGAGGGTACACTGGCAGCCCACATTTGTCAATTTGACTATTTAGGATTAATTGATCAGCAAAGCTGATTCTTTTTGTATTTATATAGAAAAAACATCCTCTATACAGTAACAAAAACACTAAAAGTGATTAAAATCATCATCCTTTTATCCTAGTTTTCTGCCAAAAAGCAGTATTTTTCCCCACCTATCATCTTTCTGTATCTTCCTGTTAGATTACTTAAAGTTCTGGAAGACTAATCAGAAGCTGTGATTCACAAGAAAGCTGGCAATTCTTGCTTCTGATTGGTTTAGCTTGTTGACTGACTCCTTTTTTGGCCTATGGAGACAAGCGCTCATGCCCACAGCAGAAGAGACCTGAAACGTAAGGTTTCTTTTACAATTAACTATTTTCCAATAAGTGTGACTTCATTGAAACAAGGATGTATAAAACTAGTTTTATATAATTATGTTAATTTTGTATTTAAATGTTAAAAAACGTTCTGCATTTTTGGATTGAGTTTACATCTACCAGCTCTGGGAGCGCATAGTAAAGCAATGAACGTTTACATTTGTGACATCGCAACCAAAGTATTCGAGGTAACCATAGTAACGCTAAACACTGATTCAGATAAACCATTGTCATCATTTACCCAAATAATATTTTTTAAGGTTGAAGCTGGAGTTCTTGAACGTTTTGATCTCTTTCACTTTGGCTGCAAAAAGCAAGATGTTTTCTTTGCATTTTTGAGAGAGAACAAGCTTTGAGGATGAGGCCATGGGTGATGTGCCACCGGCTAGTTTTCTGGCACCAGCCTCTTCAACATCTGGCAGACTTGCTAAGAAGGGTTCCTGCTGGTCTTAAAAAGCCTTTAAAAGTCTCAAATTTAAAAGCTCAAATTTTAGACCTTAAAAGTCTTAAATTCACTGATTTTGGTGTTAAATAATATTTCACATGGCTTATTTTGCTGATGTTCATGTAAAGTTTAGCTGATATGCGTTTTTTTTTTGTTTCTTGGGGTTGCCAGAGATTGAGAAAATAACCCTAAATGCTCAAATAAAATGTAATAAAATAATGTTGCCACAGTCTGAGAAAAGGTGCATACATTCTCAAAAACATAAAATTTACATTTATCTGTGTCATAGTTTGATAAAATGTTAATATACACTCAAAATCTTAAAAATAGTTATTATAGTTGCCACATGTTTAAGAAAATGTTTGCGAACACCCATACATGCTCAAAATCTTAAAATGTGATTGTTAGGGTTGCCAGCTATTGCAAAAGCGTGCATAAATGCTCAAAATAATAAAAGTGATGGTCGGGGTCGCCAGAGATTGAGAAAGTCCTAAGTGTTAAAAATTTTTAAATGAAGGTTAGGGTTGCCACGTATTAAGAAAATGCTTATAAACTTTATAAAAGGCATTGTTGGGGTTGGATGTTGAGGTTCAGTTTAGGAGTGACAAGGATGGACAAGATTAGGAACGAGCACATCAGAGGAACAGCTCAGGTTGGTTGTTTTGGAGACAAAGTCAGAGAAGCCAGATTGAGATGGTTTGGACATGTGCAGAGAAGGGATAGTAGTTATATTGGTAGAAGGTTGTTGGAAATGGAGCTGCCAGGCAAGAGGGCGAGAGGAAGGCCAAAGATGAGTTATATGGGTGTGCTGAAGGAGGACATGAAGGTAATTGGTGCAAGAGTAGAGGATACTGAGGCCAGAGTTAGGTGGAAACAGATGATTTGCTGTGGCGACCCCTAAACTGGGAACAGCCGATAGAAGAAGAAGAAGAAGAAGAAGAAGAAGAAGAAGATTGTTGGGGTTGCCAGAGTAAATGCTCAACAACATAAAAGTTATGGTTAGGAAGCAATCTGTTTATTATTCAAAAACGATTTGTGTGTTTTTGATGTTACGATATGGGTCTTAAATCTGACATTGTGAAACCTGCAGAAACCTTGCAACAACAGCTGGCTATCAAAATAATATTTGTATGGCCGCCTTGGCGTTGCTACCAGAGGAAGGCAGCTAAGAAGAATCTAAAAATGTACACACAAAAAGTTACTTGAGTAAAGGTAAAAGTACACTTTTAAAAGTACTCTAAAAGTTACTCTAAAATGACCTGAAGCAAATGTAACCAAATAAATGTAACTAGTTACTACCCAACCCAGACAATATTGTTATAATCATCAACGCTGACAGCTACATGCGATGTGTTGTTTGGCCCTATCATACAGCCCTACATCCAAACAAACAAACAGCTTTGAATCAAGTCCGAGAAAGAGACACTCCTGATTGTACTTTTTTTTTGCTGTACTGTCCCTTTAAGAACCGAGACAACGAGAGAAAAATTCGCTTTCTTTCACGCGTTCAAACGGAGAGAGAGAAATACAAAACATATCTCTTTAGTGAAGATAAAAACTCACTTGTCAAGCACGAAATACAAGTCGAAAGCCCCCTGACAGGATCTCTCCTCCTCCTCCGCATCTTCCTCTGCTCCCGCTGTCCGGAGCGCCAGCAGCGCGAGTCCGAAGAAAAGCACCGCAAAGCACGCTTTCAGCACCGAAACGGCCATGGTTCCTCACTGCACAAGCACCGATCCTCCGAGAAGCAAAGGGCCTTTCACATCCTCCAGAAAGAGTCGAGGAGAAGCGGAGCGGCGCGGAGTCCCGAGCGCAGGAAGGATGCACACAAAGAAGAGGAGACGCGCTTCGATCGGCGGATGTTGACGCACGACGCACTCCTCGCTCACATCTGGGACTCCGAACTTTAGATGCCGCTCGCTAGTCCCAAAATAAACAACGCGGAAACCGATTGTCTTGGAAATGCATCCGAAAAGTGTTGTTTCCTTAAGTTCGTGAGTTTGTTTGCGTGAAAGCGCGCGCCGGTTTTCTGCGTGGAGCAAAAGAGAAGCGAAAAAGTGTTCTTTTTAAGCGCGTTTAACGTGGAGCTGGAGAGCAGAGAACGAGCTGCTGGAGAAAGAGCCCAGGCTCCGAGCTGGCAGAAGGGGAGATGGTGTCAGATTTCTGACCATGTGGAGGAAAAAAAATTGGGTCAGTTTCATCTCAAGGTTTCCTCCCTTCCTCTGGACAAGCAAAATATACGAGGTTTTGGGGATTTTTTCCCCCTTTCTTTCCTGTTTGCCAGTGCTAAGATGAAGAGCACTCAGGATAAGAGTTTCAGGGTCATATCGGGGAATTGTTTAAGTACAATAAACACTCTAAAGGAAGCGAGTGGCCTTGACAATATCTCCTGAAAAACGCAACGGTGAATTTCTGAGCAATCATCAACTTTTAGCAAAAACAATGGCTTAAAGGCCATTTTAACTAAATTAAAGAATGAGAGTATGAAAGCAGGTACTGCAGTCCACCTCCCTGTCTCTCCAGGCTGTTGGGAAAATGTAATGTGAATAAATGTATTGTAAACCAGACAACCCGGCCATCAACATCTCACACTTTCAACTTGAAATGTATACTTGCTCATTACAATTTTTAAAAAACATAAAAAGAACCGTTAAGCACCTTTTAAAATACCGTCTGACTAAAAAAATGGCATACGTGTATTTGGAAGTTTTCTGTTGTTACATTAAAGGTGCTGTATCATGTAAACTCGACTTATTGCAGTACCAGTTTTGGCCACATAAATATGAATCAGAATCAGCTTTATTGCCGTATGTGTGTGCGTGCAAACAACATAAGTATAAAGTGCAACACAACTAACAAGCAATTAAGATAAGGCTTTGAGGTGTAAATATTTTGAAGGATTGATGAAATGTAAACAGTTGAACAAAAATCTATAAAGTGTAGTGTACTTAAGTGCAAAATATAAGGAGATGATGATATAATGTGCGAGAGTCCAGGGGCAGGTAACAGACGGCAGGGAGCTGAGAGTTAAGAGTTTGCTTGGGGAAAGAAGCTCTGTTTGCGCCGTACAGTCCTGGTGTTAGTGGCTCTGAAGCAGCGGCGAGAGGACAAGAGCTCAAAAAGCTGGTGTTCGGGGTGAGTGGGCTCCAGAGGGCTTTTGTTGGCCCTCTTTCTCACTCTGGTGGTGTACAGGTCCTGGAGGGAGGGTAGGGGAGCACAGATGATCTTCTCAGCTGTATGAATAGTCCTCTGAAGTCTATGGGCGTCTCCTTTAGAGGTGGAGCTAAACCAGATTGATGGAGGAGCAGAGAACAGACTCGATGACCAGGGAGTAAAAATGGGTTAGCTGTGTCTGGGAAAGGTTGAACTTCTTTACCTTCACATTCACCTTCACCTGGAACCTTTAAAGGTGCTGTATCATGTCAACTGGACAATAATGTTTATCTTATTTAAAAAAATTCCCCCTGTTCTGGTCACTGCCATGCTTCAGCCACGCCCCCTGCTGGGTTTTGGTTTTTGCAATACAAAAAATAATTTCTGATGAATTCATTCACTTTTTGGTGCCCAAACACTTTTGATTCGGTACATCCAAAAACACTCTTTTCTGTCTGTTTATCGATGCGGTTTCTATAAGCTTCACTTCCGGGTCAGCCAGTTCTTCATTAAGGTGAGTTGCATTAGAGACTGCAGCCATCGAGTCGTTTTGAGCTCCCAGAAATAGAAAATAGGAGTACACAAATATGAACCACTCTGAATATGACTCGAGGCGTGTTTTTGATGAAGAACAACTCTAAAACATCAGAGAAAAGCCTGAAAAGTTGAGTTTACATGTTGCAGCCCCTTTTAAGGTCTTGTGTACATCATTTTATGGCCTAAACTTGTACTGCAAAACATAAAAAAATATTTAAATGTGACCCCTAGACTTCGCAAGTCTGGACTTTAAAAACTACGAGTAAAGTCTGAAAGAAGAAATTTTTACTGAAAAGTGAAAGGAGAGGAAGGACATCAAACTAAAACAAAAACTGTTTACATTATTTTAGGGCTGTAATAAAAGCATAAAAGTGACATGATTTTTAAGGTCTCCTGTCCTTGCTTTCATTGAGTGTTAAATGTCTTACACACTGCACCTTGAACTGATAAAAATGTAAAAGTTAAAAGTAAAAAAAATCATGCTACAAATGGCAATTTTTACTTAACGGTGATTTGTGGAAAGGCCGTTAATAGTTTGTGGGACTTAGCTGTTTCTCTCCTTGAGTGTAAATCAATAGAAATAAATGCATGAATAATTAAATAAAAAACAATACATAAAAGATTAAATTAATTCGCCCATGTGTTTATTAGTAAAGAAATGCTTAACTAGCAGAGTAAATGCACTAATAAATATATGTTGTTATTGTAATTCTACTTTTCAACATATTGGTATTTATTCATTTAAAATGTTCCAGTTTCATATATTTTTCCTGGATTTATTTGTCTGTATTGTAGCTACGTGAGCATCACTGGAGTTTAACTGGCTCCAATTTTATTTCTAACTAATCCACAGGCTTCATCTGAAGTTAGGACCGCCCACCTAATTAGCATGCGAAAATAAAAAACAGAAATAACTGTAAATGATGAACAAAAAAGTAAAATGTGACATTCATAAATACAGATGTGTTAACTTGTTGAAATGCTTATTAATTCGTTATTTTATTTTAAATGTATTTATTTAAGTGTATATAAACTTATTTATTCATAGAATTAATTGTTTATGTATTCTTTTATTTATCCACGCATGCACTTATTTCTATATAAGTTTATCGAAATGTATTTACACCATTTTCATCCTCCAAAGCCAAAATTAACATAAAAACAGGAATTTAAAAACAGAAAATTTTCATCTCTATATAGAAAGTTATCTGACGTCATGTCAAGCGTTTTCCCTGTAAAAACTGTACTGAACTGCAAAAGAGAGCTTATGCTGCCATCTCCTGGTTAGTATTGATCATTTTAAAATAAACACCTTTTGGGATCAACCTCAATGGAAAAAGACACATGTTTATATTTATTTATGTGTGGAAAATATTTATGTCCAGGTTTTATACAAACATAATTTAAAAATGCAGTATATGT